>CACTHL010000857.1:4682500-4866694 GCA_902712375.1 Dioscorea dumetorum
ACTCAGGGAGTGAAGGAGGTCTTATTTCCTATCAACATTAACATTAGGTAGATGTGAAATGTCAATATGGAAGTGATTATTAGATATCAATATGTGAAGCTTTTTACAAGCACAGTGTAACTACTCTAAAGACCTTTCTTTGGTTGTGTTCTTTATATGTCAGCATCCTGCCCTTTTCCTTCTTAATGTTTATTTTGGATAACGTCTTTGTGTACATACTGAACCTTCCACTTGTGTGTTGACCCTAATGTCTGCACTGTATAATGTGTTTAGTTTGTCTTCCAATGGTATGCATAATCTCTCGGGGGATGGTCTTTTTTACTTGCACCTCCCATGTTTTTCTCATGCATGGTTCTTGTTTCTTAGACGCTTTTTCTTCAAATATTTGCTTATTGAGTTGTATGATAATCTTCAGTGCAATTTTTAGTTGCCTGATTTAACTTAGAATCAGTGCCACTAGAGTACGATTGGAACAACAATTCAACGCTGTTTTGTTTACTGTGACTACTAATGTACCATCACTTATAAAAGCATCCTTTTAAAAGCCCATCTCCTCTAACTGTTCCTTGAACTGAACTTGTTGCTCATCCATATGTCGAGGCTTAGTTTGAAAATTGAATTCTGAATTTATAACTTGATGCATTTACATACTGGTACTTGGCCTGTTTTCACTGCCTAAAGACTTTCTGTGATTTTTCAGCATTTAGCAGAAAATCTTGTTTCAGTGGTGAAGGAGAAAGACACGTCACTGCTAGAATACAATGATTTAAAATCCAGACTTGAAAGTGAATATGAGGAGATGGCTGAAAATAAAAGAATCTTTCAGCAAGAGTTGGAAAAGCTCCTTGCACTTGCTTCTAAGATCAAAGAGTATGTATATATTCAATCCAAGACTTCTATGATTTAACATGATTGATTACCAAGACTCTGTTTATTCTGTTCAAAATGGTACCAGGTATCAGGATTCTAGGAAACGAGAGAAGTTGAAAGACCTACAGGACAAGCTCTCTTTATCTGAATCTCAACTGCATAAATGTGAGAGCATGAAACAGCAAATATCAGCTGATTTGAACAAAAGTAAAGAGTCAATGCGAAACCAAGATCAGCTAAAAAGAAATATTGATGACAATCTAAATTACAGAAAAACAAAGTCTGAAGTTGAAGAACTTACTCGTGAGATAGAATCATTGGAGGAAAAAGTATTAAGTATTGGTGGAGTATCAGCAGTGGAAGCTGATCTGAAAAGGCATTTGCAAGAAAAAGAGAGATTTCTCTCAGAGGTGATAATGACTTTTACTAGAACTGTTCATTAATCTGTTGATGATGACCTCTGCTTCTTGAATGCTTCTGAATTTGTCATCAGAATATTGGGTATGCTTATTTTGTTTAGTTTATTTGACTTGTTTACTATTGATCATGATTGATAAACTTGTTCATTCAATTGACCTCTGCTTCTTGAATGCTTCTGAATTTATCATCAGAATAATGGTAGATAATTCGAGCCCCAAGGTTATAGAATCTGCACATCTACATTCAATTGACCTACCCATGTGAATTTATCTCATTGTCCTGGAACTTAACAAAAAGTACACAGATTTTGATCTATTGCATATTAACATGAGGAGATCAACTTGATGTCATTGCTTTCTGCCAAAAACAAATATCTAGTGCAAATTAGCACTCACACATTTAATTTCAATATCTATCATAAATTGGCCTAGATTGACTGAAATATATTTATGATTATAAAGAACATGTTGGCATGCTGCTTTCCTTGGGTTAATTGATCTGAGAAAATTGGTAGACTAGATAGGCATGTAGTTATAACAGATGCTCATTTTATGCTATGATTTGAGAAGTGTGGAAGTTAATGACGAGGTTTGAATTGTATTCAAAGGCTAGGGATGAGATGACTGAAGGCCGTTGCTTTTTATTCTTATATTTTTTTAAATGTAAGTGGGCGACCTTCATCTCAAACAGTTTTACTCATGGTTTGGATCATGCATATAGCACATTGAGTGGGGTTTTGTGGTTCTGACAGTGTTCAGTGATGTGTTTTTTAATTGCATTGAAATGTCAAACTCTACTTAAATTAGCCCCTTCATGTTTGTCAACCCTGACCCCAACCTCTGAAAGTTAAGGAAGACATGGTGGGGTTCTATAGATTGTCAACCCTTTCTATCTTTTAATATATGGATTTAGGCAACAAGTGGTTTCCTAATTGCATTGACCAGACAAGAACATCATGTCTTTTATTAAAGCCTTGGTTTTGCAGTTCATCTTTACAGTTTTATTAATTTGTAAATTGAAATATACTTTATATCCTTGAAATAAGGCTCTGAAGATGGTGCAATAATGCCATACCCTCTACTATTGGTTCATCATTATCTTGTATCATTGAAAACGCGATGCCTTAGTTTGATCTGATGGTAATGCCATTTTCTTTCTTTTCTCAATTTTACAGTTAAACAGGTGCCAAGGTACACTTTCGGTCTATCAAAGTAATATATCAAAGAACAAGGTCGAGCTTAAACAGACGCAATACAATGACATAGATCGGCGGTATTTCAATCAGCTTATCCAACTTAAGGTGATCAATCTTTTTTTTTCCTTTTTTGGCTTGCCATTTTCAGTATCATTACTGTCAATACCTATTAACTATGCGCATTGCCTGCAGACTACTGAAATGGCGAATAAGGATCTGGACAGATACTACAATGCCCTTGATAAGTGAGCACTTGACAAATTGATTTTCATATAATTCGAGAAACATAATGTGTTTTTGTAATGGATTTTCTTCCTCTTCAGATTATGGCATTTGCATTGGCATTTCTCTCCTCCAATGATTTCTCTTGAGAGACTGTCCAAATCTATAAAATTGAATTTTTAGCCATTAAACTAAAATAATGGATAGGTTGGTCGGGCACATTGGATTTGTATACGCTTAACTAGTTCGTTATGATGTTACTCCTTCCATTTGCAGAACCATGCACATGTTTATGCACTAGATTGGTGTGATTAGTCCAGTGAATATCTGATTCCACGTTTACTGTTGTAGTTTCCCTCACAGATCATAATAGCGTCATGCATTTTCTTTTAAAGAAATAGGTATTAGGTATTGAGCACCGCACATAGGCATTGTTTGTTTCCGTTTGCCATATTACCTGCTGCTTACTGAGTATCGCTTCTATTGCCCGCTTGACATATGCCCAGGGCACTCATGCGATTCCACACAATGAAAATGGAGGAAATTAACAAGATCATCAGGGAACTATGGCAGCAAACATATAGAGGGCAGGACATTGACTACATAAGTATTCATTCCGATTCTGAAGGTGCAGGCACTCGATCATACAGTTACAAGGTAAGAGTCCTCATAGCCTAAAAGAGGCTCTTGGATATGCTAGTAATATGTATGGCTGCATTTACAGGTGCTCATGCAGACTGGTGATGCTGAGCTGGAAATGCGTGGAAGATGTAGTGCTGGACAGAAGGTGGAAGAAAAGTTTGGTTGTTCAATTGTTGTTTTATAGAGGCTGAATAAAATACACCAACCTTTTAATGGCAATATTAAAATAAGGCTCATTGTTTGCTATTCCCTGCTTCAAATTAGATCCTAATTGAACTTGTGGTTATTTTTCTTTCAGGTTCTTGCTTCCCTTATAATCCGGTTGGCACTTGCAGAAACATTCTGCCTCAATTGTGGTATACTAGCACTCGATGAACCAACAACCAACTTGGATGGTCCAAATGCAGAAAGCCTGGCTGCGGCTCTTGTTAGGTATTTACCTGTATTCCTTTATTAACAGCGAGTAGTTATCTTGGGAAGGGCAACTGGCATTTTCTTTCTTAACTCTAGTATTTTGATTGTGACAGAATTATGGAAGATAGAAAGGGACAAGAGAATTTTCAATTGATTGTAATCACTCACGATGAACGTTTTGCTCAACTGATTGGTCAACGCCAGCATGCGGAGAAATATTATCGTGTCACCAAGGATGAGCAGTAAGACTTGAGAAACATCCTTCAAATTGTTTGCTTATCATTTCCTTTGTCCTAATTATCCAGACTCCTTGATTTGCTATTATTTTCCATCAGTCAACACAGCATCATTGAAGCCCAGGAGATATTTGATTGATAATCAACAACAGCCACATGAGGTGATGGAGAAGGCATAAATGGAAGCATGCTAGAAGTTTTGGTTCCTCCATTATGTGGAGTTATTATTAGTGATATCAAAAAACAATCTGTGCAGATAACTGTTATCTAATTTGCATCTCCGGTAATGTGTAAATTTGTCCTTTGCTTCATCAGTTATTGCAAAGGAAACAGTTCAATTTCTGAATGGAAGTTTGACATTTGCCAATACATGGTTCCTCGTTGCGCTCTATGTAAATATTAGATATGAATTGGTTTGACTCAGTATATTATCTTGCGACCATCTCATTTCAGTGCAACGATGAGTTTTTCCCCTGGAATAGCAGGATGGAGTTCGCCTAGTCTGTGGCTATTATTAATAGAAGTTTTTCTCAAGATAACTGATAAGTGACTTAAGCTCAGAACACTTGCAGGTATAACGCCGCAAGTTAGATTTCGGCATTTTTCAACTGAATGCCTGAAAGATAGAAATTAGCAAACAAACACACCTGTTAAAGTAGCAGCAATCAGCTTTAAACTTGGTTTATGCTCAACCCAAAAACATGAAAAGATATTAACGAGCAATGATACTTCATTCAGCGCTTTCATGTATTGCTAAACACAACATGATAGACATACAACTATAAAAACTCTCATCTGCAATAGAATATCCGACAATTAGTTTCTAGAACATATTCTTTAGCAAAACTCTAATACTCCCATTCCATCAAAACCCAGTGTTGCCACCACCTCCACCGAAACGTGGTGGCTTTCGATCATCACTGGCGTGGCTTACACGAATAGCTCTCCCATTCAATTCCTGAGAGTGATAAAATGGGTTATTTGGGATTGAACTTCACAATGCACTTAGCTCACACAAAAACAATACTTGTAATTAGACTTTGGCATACCTGACCGTCCATGCTGGACATGGCTTCATTGGCATCTTCATTGCTTTCAAAATGCACAAACCCAAAACCCCTAGATCTTCCGCTCTCTCGGTCTGTGATAACTCGTGCTGAAGAATGAGAAGGAAAATTTACAACCCTAAAAATATCACAAGCACAATGAACATATCATGGCACTAATTGAATCAACTATGCTTTTATAACCAGAGATCACCAACCTTCGAGCACATTACCAAAGCTGCTAAATGCTTCCTTCAGTGTTTTGTCATCGGTACTGAAGGAAAGACCTGAAGAGAATAGCTCAATAACAACATGTTTGACATAAATCAAACGGAAAGAAAAAAGAAAAGGCTGTGGACTTATATACATGTAGTTACATGGAAAAAATAAAATGAGCCAAGTGATGCTAATGAATGAGTAGCTGCTGTCCAGGAAATATGCATTACCTCCAATGAAGAGTCTTGAAGATGAAGAAATACCCCTAGAGACATTCAGTAAATGTGTCACAGACCGTGGTCCAGTTGATGACAAGTTCTTCAGCATGCTCTGCCTAATAAGCTTGCAGAATGCCATCTGGCTAAATGATTTGAGATCTGTCAAAACAATTCTGCCACTCATTAGCATGGTACTTCTTGTGCAATCAAGATTTGTCATCATTCTACAGATTGACATGAAATGTAGCTGTTGAGAAAGAAAAATTACTTCTTATAACAAGACAGAATTAAATTACAGTAAGAATTAATCTTGAGCCCAATATCAATAAAAACACAGCTTGATGGGTCACTAGGGGAGTTGTGACAAGTGGGAATTAGATAAGTGGAATGATTCTCACATAAATTGCAAGGACAAGTCTTGGTGAACATAGGTAAGGGAAAAATTTATCCTCATTTATCAATTTTCTGTTAAAAATAATTGAAGCACAATAGTTTCTACAAGAAGCTTCTAGAAAGCAAACCATGATTCGGCCACTTTCCCTTTGTTTGTCATTTTCCAGGTTTTGAACTTCAAATCAACACAATCAGAACAGCTGCTTGAAGAAATATAGGATTCAAACTGAATAGTAAGAGCAGGTGTAACAGATTTGGAGAAGCAAATAAAAGTTCTCTTAAAATCTTCAAAGCCTCTAGCTAAAATATCAAAACAAGTTATATTATAAAGTAAAGAGAGAAGGAATACTGAGGAGTAATGAATATGAACATCAGATAAACATTGATAATAGAACTGTAAAAATATAAATCTCATAGAAAGAGTTAAATCGTTCTAAAACTTGTGCGCTAATTCCCATAATAAAATGAAATACGGCATATACTCTGATGAAAATTAAAAATCTAAACATGGCCATTTGAGTTATTTCCTTTTACTAAGTTCAAGGTCTGCACCTTAATGATTCCAGCACAAAAGTGCATCCATTGACAGTGAATAATACCAATCTCATTATTGATTAACAAAATAAAATATGGTCCTCAACAGAGAAGCATAAACAGGAAAATAGTTAGAGAAGGTTTGAGTTGACCACCATATTTACAGTAGAACAGGAAAATCTTATGAGCAAAAAGCACGTTCATATAACATATAAAACTCATGGGTAAGATTTCAATTGAGGAAAGATGAGAGCTTTTCATACCGAAATCCTTAACATACAACATATCAGAGTCAAACCTAGTTGAATAATCAATTGAAGCCACCCAAAAAACATGCTATAAGAAAAAGAAACAAATAACATATTCAAACCTAATTTCTCAATCTAGCCTCACAAAAAAGTGAAAGAGAACAGGGATAACAAACAACAATCCAAGCACGCAAGAGAGTGTTCATTAATCCAGTAAAACAAAATAGAATAAATTACACAAGAAATCAAACAATCTAACATATCAAACCAAGAACAACATCATTGAACTCCAAAAAAACACAAGAAAAATTGCAACTTGCGCACGAAAAGACCTGTTTTGAGGGTTTTTACCTTCAAGAACCCTAAAAAGACCCGAAGAGCGCGAGCTAGATGCAAGAGCTCTTTCTAGGGTTCAAACCCTCTCACAAAAAAATATATATATATATAACTATCTATTTTTTTTTTAACAAATATACCCTTCCACCTTTTTCTAATTGCATATCATAGTTTGTAAACAGGTTTGTTTTCTCACCAAAAGCAGGTGTGTGTGTGTATATATATATATATATATATATATATATACAAAAGTGTGTGTAATTTTTATGTTCAATTATTAAATGCACTAAAAATGTGTAAGCTCAATGATATGATATGCATAATAATACTGTTTTGCATAATAATACTGTTTTGTCAACAAGAATACTCATGCAATGTCTAAATCAAATAATGGACCGTCATGTCTAATAATAATGATGACGAAGTATACTGTATACATACGTACATACCGACATTTGGAATCTAAATTTATATAATTTGATTTAGTTAAAATACATGAGAACCCAACATGTCGGCCTTCTGCCTTGGCCTCCTTGTCCATTTCCCTCTAATTCCAAGGCATCACAAAATTCTCACAGCTCAGTGTTATACACATATACACACACACACACAAAAAAGAAAAAAAAAGTTTTAAACTCCATTGAATAAATACATATGGATTTTTGTTTCTATAGCATTTTATTTCTTATTTATTGGGATCACCGTAGTCTGTCGCTAATATTAATGCACCAAAATCACTTGACTCGAGTGATTATATATATATTATAATTATTATTATTATTGGCGGTGTAACTCTAAGAAAATGAAATATATGCATATGTAAGTAAGTTCGTAAGTAATGTATTTTTGTTAATTACCTTCTAAATATCATGTCAACCATCTTCTAAAGTTCAAGTTGGAATCCTACTCATGGTTGTCCACATTATATATATATATATATATATATTATAAAATATATAATAACAGATGCCACTGTAGCAAAACCGGTACTGTAACAGCAACCAAACTTTCACTATTCCACCTACTAAAATGTTATGGACCGTCAGATTGAATCAATCCCGACCGTCCATCCATTTCTTGAAATACTATAAATACCCTTTTATTCTTGTATTATGGATATAGAGAATAAAAAATAAGAAATTGAGGAGGTTGAAGTATGGGTATTCAGATATCTCTTTATCTCTTTTTATATTATTTTATAAAAATATATATATATATTTTTATATTGAAGATGAATTATTAGTTTATTTTACAATAATATATATATATATCAATCATGTCTCAAAATACCAAAATTCTGACAAACCAACCGTGTTCTCTTTCTCTTGAGAATTATATACTTTAATTAACAGAATTGTAAGTGGCCATGGGCCCATGGGCGTTTGCATCACCCCAATCCCAACCGAGAAGCAATATTTTGTTGTTTATTATATTATGTTCTTCGTCAACCTAATTTCATTGCCCAACACGTGAAAATAAAAACAGGTACACATGGGCTGCTTTTATTAACTCCAATCAATCCAAAAAGAAACAATTGAACAACACCTTACATTTTATCATTTATTTTTTTAGGAAAAAAATCATTTTATATATATATATATATATAATATACGATAATTATTAAAAGTAAAATATAAAATGCTGTCAAGCAACCTCGTGAGAGTATGCTAATAGTATGTATTTATATGATTTCAAACTATACGGACATAATAATAATAATAATAATAATAATATATATATATTTTTGGGTGTAAGGATGCCAATTACAGCACTCCTTCCTTCATTACAAATAAATAAAAATTAAATAAATAATAATAAGTAGGTAATTGGGGTTTGCAGCCCACCTGCGTCGCTAATGAATGAAAGTTTTCTGACACGTGTGATTCCACGGTGTCATGGCCAGTGATAGAAGAGCGACACGTGCACCGAATAATGGCAATGTGAAAGCCCAAAATTACAGCAAAAGGCAAATCAAGAAATAAAACAGAATTCACTTGCACCCTATATAATATAACACATGCCACCTTTCCGGCCCTGTTCCCATTTAACTTATTCCTGTTCCCTGTTTTCCGGATAAATCTAGTTGTAACTCGTTTAATGCACCATTAATACTAATATAAATGATATGTTTTTATATAATTTGTCAACACCAAGAGTCTTTGGTTTTTGTTATTGAATTTTAATATCTTAAATAAAATTTTTTATATCAATAAACTAATAAAATATTCACTCTTTTTTTCATTTTTTATTAATAAAATTATGATTTTATTGTTTTGTTTAATTTACACAAATTAATGGATGCATTATAGATTTTTTTTTAATGAATGAATAAACATGCCAACATGAAAACCTGAGTTGCTACAACTAAAGGCAGTATGGAATTATTTAAATAACATCCAAATTCAGACAATGAATAATTAGAAAAAAGGGAGGGAGACCTGGTTTTTTATTTATTTTTTATTTATTGTTTTCACTCCTTGTTATTTTTCATCTTCTACTTCTATTCTTTTTCTAATATATGTGATTTATTCAATTTTTTTTAAAAATAATAATACAATGGCACATCACAAGTAAGAACAAACTTGGAAAACACCAACACAAGATATATGTTCTATTTATGTGTCTATCATACAAATGTATATCCTTTCTCAAAAATTACAATAAAAACAAAAAGAATATTTTTGATTATTTGAATATAAACTTCACATTTTAGACAAGAGTGCGGCGCTGAAAATACAAAAAAGAATATGTTGGTGTCTAAATTTTTTACTTTCATGCTGAAGAAGATAAATACTTTATCTAATTCCATATTAAATTATATAAATGTCTTCATTTTTATTTTTCTCTTCTATACCACTGTCATAGTTGGGAGCACTGATCTTTCATTCCTTACATTAGTCAAAAGTCAAAAGATTCAATTTTTTCAAGCCAAATATTGAGGGATTATTATTTTTTATACCTATTAAAAAAAATTAGTAAATTTCTTAATAATAAAATTATTTAATTTTTATGCAGAAGTTGAGAGTTTCACTTCCTTCCATGAGTATGTGGGTTGATTTATGATTTATTTGCAATTAATAAAAATCAGATTATCTTAGCATTGGCTGATATATGCTCTAAAAAATATATATATATACAAATTTATATAATTCATGGAGAAAAGTAATTCTTAATAAAAATTAAATTTTATAAATTCAAAATTTAATAAAAATAGTATTAATAACCACCTTGTTCACCCATTCATGAAAAATGTTCCTCTACTCATGGCTTCACCACCCTCCTCTCTTTCTACCTACACATTTGAGAGAGAGAGAGAGAGAGAGAGTTTTCTAGAGAGAGAGTTTTCTGAGAGAGAAGAGTTTTAGAGAGAGAGAGTCCAGAATGACAGACACATAAATAAATTAGACAGTGCTTGTGAGAAGTAGAATTTTTTTTTTTTTCTATTTTTCCTTTCATTCCATTTCTCTTCCCGTTTCCTCTTATTTTTTTTTTTTTTCTCAGTCTCTTTCTCGCCGGAGGGAATCGAATTGGTCCTCGAAAACCCCAAACCCTTCCCTTATACCTCTTGTTCTCTCGTTTCGGCCCCCGCCGAGGAAGCCCCCTTTTAGGGTTTTACTTCTCCTTGATTTGCTCGCCTTGTTGCCTTGTTCAGGGCTGCGGGCCTTCGGATCGGAGGAGGGATTGATCGCTTGATTGCGCTGCTTTTGGGATCACTTCTGCTGGTTTTGGATCTCCTCGATTTGGATATGGAAGAGGACTGCACTTTCAAATCCATCCGGGTTTTGCTTCGTTTTCGGAGTTGTTGTTGAGATTGATCTCTTTGGTTTTGGAACTTTTTTTAAGGGATTGTTGTTGGATTTGTGTTGTTTGGTAGCGCATTAATGGAGTAGGACTGGGGCTCGGAGATGAACGTGAGGACATGGTGCATGAGGAGCAGCATAGGTGGTGGTTCGGTCACTCGTTGGAACCGTTTTGCTGGAAATTAGTGGGAATATGTCTCGCTGCTTCCCTTTTCCACCTCCGGGATATGAGAATAAACCTCCGATTGAACACTTAGATTTACTTGCAAAGGTTCACCATCGCTCATAAATTTTATGGTTCCGTTTACTTGAATTTTGGTAGCATGTGCTTTATTGGCTTATTGGTTTATATCCTAATGAGTTAGCCAATCATTTCTTGGTCAGTGAATAATTCATGTTAGGAAATACCCATATATGCGAGTGAGATGATTCTTCGCATTTTAAATCCAATTATACTGATCTTGTTGTGGCTTGTAATTGATATGTCGCAGTGTTGCAGTTTTGCCTAACCGAATTGTCATTTAGGCCTGCTTTCTTGACGTTGTCTGTGAGCAAAGGTTGAGTCATGGCAAGAATTGAGCTTCACAATACCTTTTTTTGACAAGCATTTGACTTGTTGCTTATTCTGTTACTGGATTGCCTTTTGTGTGCGAGCATTATAAAGTAATTATTGTGAAAAGTATAATACCTAAGAGATAATTTTATGGATGTTTTCAGGATTTACGGTTTCTAATTGCATGGTTTCAGTTTGTCCTTTGTGAAAAGGCATACCGTGAATTTATCTATCTAGCTCTAATCCAGCTTTTAATTTTAATGCAACCATAAAATTGTTCATCCTTCCAATCGGACTTTTTGGCTTACATTGAATGCTGACTATAGATTGTGAGAATTTGGCTTAATTTTGTCTGTTAATGCTGAAGTAGTGTTGCCCTTTTTGTCTTTTATATTGATATTTGAAGAATGCCTTTGAATGAATTTTAAGTCATTTTGGTACAAACACGGATTCGAACATTTTGAATTCATTTTTGATCTACTAGTTTAATCTTGAATATACTTGTTTAGGACTTTGTGATTTGATTTGATTTGAATTGATTTGATTTTTTTTTTTTGGTTGGTTTAATCATTCATCATGATGAGAACTGAGGGAAAGTCCCCTGTTTCATAACCTTCTCATCTATTTTTGGTAGCATGTATTATATACAATTTAATTTATTTTCTCTTGCCAAATTGCAAATCATAACATATTTGATACAATATTAAAGTTCACATCTTAAAACTTGCTTTAGAATGGAGTTTATGACTGCTTGTGATTACATGATAAGAAAGCCTTTGTTTTGACTCTTGATGATATTTGTTGGAACTTCACATTTTTCATGTTTGGTTTTAATTAGATCAAGGACGATATTTCAAACATTATGTGATTCCTGATAAGATGCTTCATGCTTTTCATTGTTTTTATGGTTTTTGATCACTTGATTTGAAGTTTCAACAAGTTTGTCAATTTTTGAAATTGATCATTTGTCTATTTCATGTGTTAAGAATTATGGAATTTTAATTTAGACCTTGTTTAATGATGGCTGAGTTTGTTATTTTGAAGACACGTGATTTAAAGTTGTAGACTTCATTGAATCTTTCTTTTAATGGCATGAGTCCGGCTTAAGTTACATATCTCTAATAGTTCATCACCACTAGTTGTTTGTGATTGTTGATAAGTTGAACTTGTGAAAATTCTTACGTTCACTGCTTTTATTTGTTGCCTATTAAAATTTGTCAGTTTCATATCTGGAGTTCTGTTAGCATCATCAATTATGATATTTTGTAGCATCTTATGTATTTTTTTATGTGCTTATTGAAATGTATTGTGTTTTACCTTACGATGCGTCCTGATTTTGAAGCAGTAATGAGATGGTTCTTCTTTACTATCATTGCATTTCATGAAATTCATGTTTAGTTGCTATAGAAAGTAGAAACACCATTCAGTTTGGAATTCCTTTTATTTGTCACTTTTGTAGATTAAATTTGACTGAAGTACATAGCATAGTAATTACCATTATAGCTTTTGCAAATCTCAAATAGCAGTATCAGAGAGAGTGGGCTTTCTAAAAGTTCAATGTTTGGGTGAATTAGCTATCTCAAAATGAATTTTCCATATTATGTTTCCTTAAGGAAGTCTTATCCAATGTCTTAAAATTTTAGGGTGTTGCCCTAAAACATGTTCTAAGATTTTGTGTAAACTTTACCTTCTACTTTAATGCATTGCCTTTTTGTGAAGATTGTGGAGAACTTCATTAAACAACCAAGCTGTTGATTCAATGGCAAACTCTTTTGGCATGAACACGATATGCAGTTCCACCTCGATTGTTCACTTCTATTGGAACTGAACTTTAACTTAAACTTAGCTGATAACTTTTGTATGATAAAATTATCAAGTACCATGCTATGGTCAAGAATCTGTGTTGGAAACATTCTTTCTATTCTTAATGACAATTTCGAAGAGTTGACCAGATGATGTGTATGAAGTTAGTACTCATATTTTTCACCCTATTTCATTTTTCTTACTATTCTTGCAATTGACAACAATTTGGTGCAGCTTAATGTCTTCTCGTTTGTAAACATATTTTGGTTTTGGCTGCAGTGTACAATCAAAGGTTATGTTTAGCAGAACATGAAGCAATAGGCTGATGTAGATGAGTTATCCATTGTTATGACTTTTGTGGGCGGTTGTCAAGGAATTCTGTTATATCTAGAGAGAGGGGAAGGGGGTTGGTCCAAGCATATTTTGTTGGGATCACTTGAGCATCTATTACTTCTTCCTATGGTCACCCTTCATCCTCTATTTTCCTTCTTGGGTTGTTGGTGCACTCCATGCTGTCTCCTTTATGTCCTTGTGCTTTAGGCTTATTTCAGAATGTCAATGGAGTTCCTGTTGTTATTATCATCTTTAGGGTCAGGAATCCCAATTACCATCAGCTTTTTTGATGAAGGATTGACTGATACTTGGTTTAGCTTTGTTTGTAAATAAGATATGTTTGGGTCTTCTGTCACTTGTTATGATCACCCTTTTGTTGCAGGTCTGGGCCTAATTCAACTGTATTTATTTATGAGCCATGTTCCATTGATTTTCATCCATATTCTTTTTTCCAACACTATTTAACTCATGCCTCACATAACAAAAGCTCATACTTGATTTTCTGATTTGGTCTTAATTAAAAATTAAATTGTTTTGTGGGAGAAATATCCTACATTGGAACTGAGCCATCCTTGCCGTGTAACAGTTTTTTACTTTAGTATATTGGTGATACCCTGAATTTTAGTGGGGCCTAGTTTGATTCTTACCCAAGATCATGTCTTGGGTTTTGGTGCTGCATATCATTTTCACTTCCCAACCACATACCTCAATGAGGTTTGCGAGCTTGATACCAAATATTGTATTATGATACTGTAATTGGTTTCTCCCTGTAATATCCAAACTACTGCTAAATGAAGCATGTGGTCTAAAGGGGATTTTGTTGCTACATTCTTGCAATCAACTGGTTAACAGAATGGTTATAAAATTGTGTCATTCACTTCTTGTTAGTTGAAGATTAGCAGTGGAGCTATGGATATGTGCCATTGTTAGCGGCTGAGTCATAGAGACAAATATTAAATGTCTTTTAAGGAATCAAAAGATGTAATGTCATTCCTTGTCCTTGTTCTTTGGTTGTTATAACTTACTGTTTGACTTAATTTCTCGAATATGTACTTCACTTCGTTTGCACTGATATTAAGGTTTTTATTGCCCTTTTCTTCTTTGGTATAAAGCGCTTATGTATTCATGAAATATTCTTCTGAATTTGAGCATTTCCTTTGGATACTGAGCTTCAAATGATGCTAATTTTTAGATGAATTTTGTAGTAAGTTCAGTTTTATGCTTACTGTGTGTCTTTTGTATGATTAAGGCTAACTTTTTTTGTTAACCCTCAATAACATTTGTTTGCCCTATTTATTCAGTAATGACACCCTAATTCCTATTTAGGATTTCTGTTAACTCAAGAACCTTAAATGTAAGCTAGTCCAACCTTTAGGACTTCGATGCAAGACTCTAATGAAATGGCCAGACTTAAATCTTGTTTATATTAATATTTTGTACGTAACATAATGTACTTATCTGTCATTAGAATATCTGATGGATGTGCTTATCCTGATGCTTTTGGTTATTTTTGCAGCATTGGAATCCTTTTATTGACGTCATTATAGGGCCTTTTAGAATGTATTGACTTAATCTTGTGTCTCGTATCTTGATTTCCTTTGATTCTCTGTCATCCTCAAGTGAGCTGTGGGATGATGGTCATATCTCTCTTGGAAGTTCTTGCAAGTCTTACTTCATGATGTTAGATTGATGCTCTCATGTTTTATAATTGTCATTTATATACTGAAGTGACCTGTTTTCTTCTAGCTAATTTGTCCAATAACCTTACACTCTGTATTGATTTTTTTCAGGAGAAGCCCAAAGAGAAGAAGCATAGAAAAGAGAAGAAGGACAAAGAAAAGAGAGAAGGCAGAGACAAAAAGGATAAAGATAAAAGCAAAGATAAACGCAAGGAGAAAAAAGATCGTAAAGAAAAGCACAAAGAAAAGAAAAAGGACAAGGACAAAGATAAAGACAAAAGCAGGACATCAAATGAGGTGAGAAATGAAGCACATCCGGTGCCTCAGAATGGAGAGAAAGTTGGTGCTAGCAGTCAGAAGGCTGGTGATGTTAAAGATTCTAAATATGCGGAAGAATTGGGCAGGAGAATCAGAAATGAAGAGAAGGGGGTTGCAAATAGGGTGGTTGAAAACTTCAGCGGTTTGCTTCAAAAAAGGAATGAGACCATGGGAAGCGGAATGCCATTTGGCACTCCAGTTCAAAGAAGAAGTGAGAGTGTGGGTACTGGAGCTGCAGCCACTGCTCCTATTCAAACGAGAAATGAGACATGTACAATTCCTAAAGGAATTGAAATCAAGGATGCTGGAACTTCAAGTATTAATTCTCTTCAGCAAAGAACCGAAAGTGCTGGTGCTGGCTCTAGAATTCGCAGTATGGATAAAAGAAGAATTGGGAGCACAAACTCTATCACCGCAATTCATGGATCGCTTGAAAAAGGTATTGAGAATGCCGATGCTGGAACTGCAACCAATGATTCAATTCAAAGAAGTGAGGCCATTGATTCCGAAAGTGCAATTAGTAGTTCTTTGCAAAGAAGAACAGAGACGATGGCTACTACTGGCTCAGGTCAGAAAAGGAATGAGAGCAAGGGTACTGCAATGCCAGCAGATAAAGAAAGAGGAACCGGGAATAAAATGGTCGCAAACCTTATTGGTACAGAAGAGAGAAGAAACAATGGAATGGACAAACTAGTCGAAAAAGATATCGACAAAAAATGTGAGAGTGTCAGCACTTCAGTGGCTTTTGAAAAGGGGAGAGCTACAGGAAGCAAAATGGTTCCAAATCTTGCTGGTAAGGAAGAAAAAAGGAACAGTTTGTTGGGTAAACATGTGGAAACAGATGCAGAGAAGAGGACCGGAGCAGAGGATAAGGCTAAAGACCGAGAAGCTGATAAACACAGGGATAAAGATCGAGAAGAGAGAAGAAACAAAAGCAAGCATAAAGACAAAGATAAAAATAAGGAAAGGGAAAAGGATAAAATGAGGCAGAAAGGTGGACAAAGGGAGAAAGCTCAAGAGATTATAATGGATTCCAGTAAAAAGGATCTGGTAGATCTTTCAAGTATTAAGCTCAGTGCTTCTCACAGAGACAGTGAAAAGAGTACTCATGTTGATGAACATGCCAAGAAGAGGAAGGACTTTGAAATAAATGGTAAATTGCACGGTGAGTGTTTTATATGTGCATTTATTATCAATAATCTCTGTGAAACTTGTTCTTCACTTGTTATGGATTGGGGACTCTTCATCTTTTGATTCTCCATTGCACATGTACCCACAGAAAATGATGTGCGAGCAAATAAACTTCTGAAGGCAACACCTTCTCCTCATCCAAGTGTACAAAATGGAAGGACATTGGAGCCATGCCATATGCCATTTCCTAATCCTTTGATCAGGCATGAGACCTCAAATAGTGTCAAAGCAGCAGAATCCCCAGATAACAATATCCACAAGGAGAATGGTATCGCAGGAGCTCATACACCTTCAATCCAGATGAAACCTTTGGCTGCTGTGCAAATTGGTGGAAAGGGTGAAATCTCCATAAAGCCACCCCATCGTGATTGCAGATTTCTCAGCCAAGTATATTCTGTCCCCAAAATGGAGGAATTTTCTGAAAAGGATGATCAGTCATGGCTATTCAGCACAGAAAACTGCCTGCAAAAAAAACCAGTGAAGCTTAAGGCTAAAGAAATACCTCAAGTGTGGGCGCAGGCAATGCACATTGATTCTACAGATGTTTTTGCTCTGCCATATGTGATTCCATACTAATTAACGGGGAATTGTTTACATCACCATTCTAATTACCAAGTCTCTTGGTCATGGTATAGGAGCAGCTATTTTTATCAGGCTGCGTTCTATCATTACAGTGTGACTGCTCTTTCAAGTGTGAGCTCAGACTTCTCATTGTGGCGAAGTGATGCGTGTGAATGACCTTTGCCCTGAATCTATACAAACTCAATCGAGTTACAGCTCTACCCAAGCTCCCAGTGCATCTGCACACAATCGGCACATGGTCACCTTTGCCTGTAAGAGACAAGCAACTAGTCTATTGTCCGAAGTCCTCGTCAGGGAAAGATGGTTCTCATGTTGTCATTGGGAGCAGGGACTGTTCAAGCTTCATTACCAACAATTTTGATTTATTCCATGTAAATTTTTCTCATAAAAAAGAGATGTACTATAGAGAGGAGGGGAAGAAGTTAAAAAAAGGCTTAGGCTACTATTGTTTATTCATACCTTTCTTATTTGCTAAGGTTTCATTATCACTTGGCTGATAGCACTTTGCAGATCAAGTTGATTGTTCATGCTCTTCTCAGGTTCTTTGACTGCAGTGCCGGGTAAACCTCAGCACTCTTAACTATTTATTCCACCTTCTGCTAATTGATTCGAGACCTTCCATTATAAATGTCATTAACTGATGCTAAATAAATGTGTTCTTGTGAATGTTCTTTTACCTCTAGAGCTAGAATTTTGTTTTATACTTAAATTAAAGTTTGATATCTGAATCTGTAGTTTGTTCATGTTTGCATATATATATATATATATATATAATTCTCCATCAGATGGAGAACACCTGAAATAATTTTTATTGCAAATGAATGTTATCAAACACTGCATTCATTTCACGGCCCTCTCGTTCTGGATTCTACAGTACTGGTTGAGCCACCCTCTGACTTCAACTTCATGTCCTGCGCTTGCTGCTTTGGCGCTTTTGGTCTTCAAAATTAAAATCCGTTCTCAATCATAATTATTCATAGGCTATTATTTTTGTACGGATGCCATGTAAGACCAAACAGCAGCTGCACCAGAGACCTCTACTTAGTAGTACTCATTGTCCTGGATTGCCCTCCGGGCTAGCTATCCCACTATATCCGTGAGTCACCCAACGCCCACAAAGAATAGTGTATATACGCTGAGTATATATATATATATATATATATATATATAATAATAATAATAATAAATCTAAATTTTAATCTTCTTAAAGTAATAAAAATTTATACCACATTAATTTTTTTTATTAGTTTCGAAAAATATTTTTGCCTGTCCTCCATCTTTAGTAATACATGAGCAAACATTTCATGCAAACGTAACATACTAGACATAATAAATTTTCAATTATTCCTACTAAACATTGGAAATGCGCATGTGCATAGATGATTAGAAGTGTGTTTAAATTTGATTATAAAATATATAATAAATGCATATAGTAAATTTTTCCATCTTGATTAGCGTAACAACATCATTTTTGAGAGTTCCAACACTAAATTAAAAACTAAGGGGGACTCCGAAAATGATGAATAAATAAGCGGGTGCGAATTTTGATCCAAAATAAAAGAATTAGATGCTTTTAATTTTTCTCATACCCTACGAAGATAAATAAGCATCTTGACTCAATGAGAACCGGAATTAAATGCAACTTTTCCAATTCATTATTTTAAAGTTATTTTATATTATTTTGAGTTCTCTCAAATTGTTTTTAATGTATTAAAAATTATTTTTTATTTTAAAAAATTAAGTTTTTTTAGAAAAAAAAAACTTTATTTGTGGTATTCTTTTTGTTTATTTTTAAAAAATTTTTAAATAGAATAAAAGCCTTGTGATATGGGGTAAGGTGTGGCCCTTTCTCTCAAATAATTACCCAGTTCAATTTTGTTGAGGACCAACTATATTCAATTTAATTTATTTAAAAAAAATTTCTGGGGGCCTCGCATTTGAACTAGTGGGTTCGCACCTAGCCACTTAGTTTGTGGGTGATCAAGAGCTAGATCCAGGTCACCCTAAAGTGGCATGTGACCATCCGGTCCAGTCATATGTCTGTCTTTGGTAAATGCCCATTTCTAGGATCAATGACATTAGGTAACTAACTCATGTTTTGTATTTATGATATGCAAGACTTTGTTGTAGGATAGGAAGTATTCATTCTATCCTCCAAAAAATTGTTATTATTAATTAATTAATTAATTAATTATTTAGAGAAAATACTGAATCTAAAATTAAATGAGAGAGCGAGAAAAAGGGATGCATATCAATTTTATAGAGAACCTGAAATCAAATCAAAGTGAGGATATAATTAATTGTTGAGTTTATTTTATGTTTATACATGTTTTTTATTTTTCTTACATGAGGGTGTTATATCTTATTTGTTTAAAACAAAATCATCTATATTGTCCACTAAAAATAAAGTGCAAGTAGAAAAATATTAAAAACAACAAAAGAGAAACACTAAAGTAGATATATAGGACATGCCATTCTTCCCGGCTTCTGTTAGCGAGTAAAAAGTTAAAGGGCTTAAATGATAATGTAATGTAACAGTTCATACGATTTACAATCAATTGTATATTCTTGGTGGACGGGTGTTAAATTATGAGATTTTTTTATTAAAAAAAAAATCATTTACTTTTGCCTATATAATCAATCACTCACATTTCTATATATTCGTATATCTGTGTCTATATATAAAAGATGGCCAATTTTTACAGTGACCCCCGTGACCAAAACCAAAGCACGCGATAACCCCCGTGACCATATCTCCCGCCATATCTAACGGCGGTCACACGCTCCACCAACCAAGCCAAAGCCAACCCCCGCAGCCTCCGATCAAGCGATGCTCCTTTACATGGCTATATCAATCCATCCCATGCAAACCAAATGTTCGACGAAAAGCCCCGACCGCCTGAGCCCACGACGAGCACAACCTGTTCGACGAAATGCCTCACTGTACCAACGAAGAGCTCCATCTCATGCTGTATCCCTGGCTCGCCTTCGGCCATATCAACTCCTTCGTGCAACTTGCGCGCAAGCTCGCCGCATTCCCTGGAATCCGCATCACCTTCCTCTCCTCCTCCGGCAACGTCCCCCGCATTGCCAAACTCCTCTCCGACTCCCCCACCGTCTCCATACTCTCCCTTAAGCTCCCTCACGTCGCCGGCCTCCCTCCAGGCATCGAGTCCACCTGCGACGCCACGCCGGCCATGGCCGAGCTCCTCAAGCGCGCCGTAGACCTCACTAAGCCCGACGTCGCCGAGCTGCTCGCTGGCCACCGTCCAAACGCCATCGTGTACGAGTTCGCTCACCCGTGGATGCCGTCGATAGCGCATCCGCTCGGCGTGAGAGCACTCTTCTTCTCTACTTTCAGTTCGGTCTCCACAGCCTATCTCACCGTCCCATCACGCCGGTCATGCTCCGGCCAGATGTCAAAGGCGCCACCAGGTTTCCCGGTGACGTCCTCCATGTCCTCAGTTCCAAACTACCAGGCCAATGATTTCGCCTACATTTTCAAGAGCTTCAATGGAATGCCATGCGTGTACGACCGCGTCGTGAGCTGCATGGATTCTAGCGACGCAATCATCATGATGTGTTGCATGGAAATGGAAGGCCCTTATATTAACTACGTGAAGTCAGAGTTCAATAAGCCAGTGTTGCTCGCCGGACCAGTCGTGCCGGAGCCGGCAATGGGAGAGCTAGAGAGTCGCTGGAAAGAGTGGCTTGGAAAGTTTGAAGCTGGTTCAGTGGTTTACTGTGCACTGGGGAGTGAGGCCATCCTCAGTGATGATAGTATCAAAGAGCTACTTCTTGGACTGGAAATGGTGGGGTTACCATTCATAGCAGTTATCAACTTGCCGAAAGATGACGCCGGGGAAAACCCGGAGGAATTGTTGAAGAAGAAGGTGCCGGAAGGGTTGGAGGAGAGGGTGAAGGGGAGGGGGGTAGTGCACATAGGGTGGGTGCAACAGCAGCAGATGCTGAACCACAGGAGTGTGGGTTATTTTATTTGTCACTGCGGGAGAAACTCGTTGATGGAAGGGATGGTGTCTGAGTGTGGATTGGTGATGTTGCCGCAGTTTGGAGACCAGTTCTTGAATGCGGCATTGCTCGCCGGAGATCTTGGGGTGGGAGTGGAGGTGGAGAGGGACAGAGAAAATGGGATGTTCACTAGAGAGGGAGTTAGGGATGCTGTAACGAAGTTGATGGAGGATCAGAAGGTGAAGGAGAGGAAGAGGAAGTGGACGGAGTTCTTGGTGGATGAGAAGGTGCAGAGGATGTTCATGGCTAGGTTTGTGGAGGAGTTGGAGGAAATGGTGAAGCCTTGCGTTGTTTGATGTTGCTTGAATATTAACAAGAGTGTTTTTGTTATTCTATTAAATGATAAATAAATCAATATATATATATATATACACACAAACATACACATATCTATGAGAATGGGGATTGAAAAAAAGATAATGATTATTCGACACAAATATGCTTTGATTTAAATAGCATAACACATATTATACACTGTCCAGTGGCATAGCCGCAACACACTCCTGTTCTTACCATGCATATTTTACATAGACCACTCATCATTCATCACCAAGAACTGTATGCGTTCGGCTTAAATTTCTATAATTACCTTACCAGTTGCATGGCCGTCCATGAGCTTGGCCCAGGCCTCCTCAGCCTTGCTAAATGGGTGCCTAGAATCCACCAGTGTTTTCAGCTTCCCTTCTTTCACCAATTCAACAAGAAATTCCATGTCTTCTTTCTTAGCAGACACAAACATTGGCACAAGCTGTTTCTTGGGAAAAGTAAGCTTCTTCAGAGTGGAACTGATTAAAGTCCAAGGAGTGGGAGTTATATCCACAACCTTTGCATCAGCATTGAGGTTTGGTTCAAAGACGGACCAACTGATGCCAACCGTGCAGTGAATGACAGAATCATACTTCTTTCCTGATGGACTCTTCAAGCTTGCCCCTTCTGGGGTCTTGTAGTCCAGCACCTCGTCTGCGCCCAAACTCTTCACAAGCTCTACATTTCGAGCACCGCATGTGGCAGTAACATGAGAGTTGGCAAGTTTCGCCAATTGGACTGCATAGTGGCCCACACCACCAGAGGCGGCAGTTATCAGAACGTTTGAGGACTTACTGGTGTCGTCAAACTTGATATCTGCTGTCTTCAGTGCCTGGAGGGCAGTGAGAGCAGCAATAGGTAGGCCAGCACCCTCAGCTGGGGATACTTCTGGAGGCCTTAACACTGTTAGAGCTTCTCCAGCAGCAACATACTCAGCAAGCCCACCTCCTTTCTGGCAGTAAAAATGTTATTGCAGAGAAGCATAATGAGATAATTTGTATGGATTTTATTATACACGTACAAACATCATAGAAACATTGTGGCATCTCCATGAAATTATAATCAAAGAAGATCACATATTATTTGTCAGTTAATCTGTCAAGATGGCAAAATGAATTATAATCCCAAGTCATGAAGAAAATAAGTTGCACAAGTATGTGACAGTGATAAATTCAAACCAGTGGTCTGCAAAAAATTACAACAGAGCTTTCAGCAATGAGCATCAATTACATAGCAGGGAAACGAGCAGGTCAAAAATGCTACAATCTAGCAATGGAAAACAATTAAGTCCTTGTTACAAAGCCTGCAAACAATAATTAGGAACCAATGAATTCCATTTCCTCTTCGAAATTGTTTAGAACTTCAAGAATTGTATACTGGTCTTCAATACCTTATGCAATTAAGTCAATTTGGCAACCCAACCAACATAATGAAAAAGGAAAAGGTGAACAAAAACAAAGGCACCATTTAATGAAAGAGATAAGTCTACAAGAGAGGCTTTATAGAAGCACTTTCCGCAAGGAAAAAATTTCAATGTTATAAGGTAACTTAATAGTAGCCTAGTATGGTCAAGCATTTAGCCTCAAAGTTAGGATGGGAGTTCCATAAGCATTACATGAATATACATGGCTCAAGGGGAGTAAAAATTTGAAGCATTATAGCCTAGCTAAGCAAGTTGGACTTATTTCTTGGGGAAATATCTAAAACAATTAAACAACATAAGAATGAACACAAGTCTTTTGTGACTTCAGTTGAAGCAAAAAGTGGAAAGACAATACTAATAATAACTTGAAGACCTTACCCGATTGCTGACCATAGATACAACTTTGTCACCAGGTTTAAATGTATTAGCTCCAGGACCAACCTCAACAACCTCTCCTGCTACATCAGTAACTGCGTGCCAAAGAAGTGATATCAAGCCATATTTCGTACCATTGTTTACAGATTTCCAAACATAAATCTAAATCCATTAAATTGAAGAAAATACATAAGGGATATCAGGCCGTTATCCTCTACAGAAAGCAGAGCACTTACACAGGAAATATCATTTAGACTCAAGAAAAAATAAAGTGATGAAACAGTTATCTGCTAGTTTCAAGTCTCATGTGGAAAAGAGTTCCACCAATGAGCATGTAGATTTAGTATTTGTCATTGTTTGTGAATCTCAGAATTTGGACATCAGAACGTACAATTTGTGACAGAGAATTGAATAAGAGGAAAGCTGTGCAATCTGCATTTCAACGAAATATTTGCAAAAAGAGCACACAAAATACTAAATTTAGTCCTGAGATAGGTAATTTTTCCATTCTAGAGTTAGAAAATCCACATACACCAACTCAAATAGGTAGTACAGGAATGAAAAGTATCACCTGGTATGAATGGAAATTTTGGAGGCAAGAATGGACGTAAAATGCCTTTCTGAATTTTCCAATCAATTGGATTCAAAGCTACAGCTTCCACTTTCAACAATATCTGATCTTTCTTAGGCGAAGGTATAGGAATCTCAACATGCTTAAGTGAACACATTTTCAATAGATAAGGCATCAATAAACAATTTGAACTAATAATTATCAAACAAATAACATAGTCCCCATGTTTAAATTGTCATAACAGAGAAAAAAAAGGAAGGAAGAAAGGAAGAAAGAAACAGCATCCCCACAAAGACTAATTATGCTACACAACAAGCAATGGCAATTAAATCTGGACCCAAAAGCACAGTGCTCACTTGGCCAGCTAACTTTCACACATAGAAGCAAGCTCTTAAGATTAAACAATAATCCTGAGTAAGATTATAAAAGTTTTTAAAAAGAGCAGCAGCAACACAAGCAAGAAATCATTTTGATGATACAAAACGAAAAGGCAAAAGTAGAGTTACAAATACAAAAGCATACAAGCAAATGAAACCAGCAATCCATAATCCAATTAATAAACTTGAAAACCAATACAGACAGCAAGCATGAAAAAGACGAGCCATTTAACAATGTTTTAAGGTTGCAAACAAAATCCCTAACATCAACTCTCTTGGCAAATTTCTCGCTCATAAATTCACACATTTCAATTCTCACACAGGAATCATAAAATAAAAAAAAAAAGTACCCCAAAATACCACAATTGAGCACCTTGATAAATAATCCAATCTTAAAAGAATCAAAAGAAGCAAAATAAGCAAATAACAAGTGATCTCCCATTATCTTCTCGGATCCCAACAAAGAAAGCCTTAAATCTCTGAAATCACAAGCAATCACAGGTAGAAAGATAACCGATGAGATGAATAGAGAATTCATAGAGAAATCGCAAGGGTCTCCGGCACTCACTTTGAGGCCGGCGGCGCCACCGCCATAATTGTCATACCAAACAGCACGCATGGTTCTACTGGCCATCGGAGCAAAGCCGCCGACGAGAATGAGAGAGTGGACGAGAACTGAACAGCGTTGTGGGAACCATTTATCGTGGGCGAGGGTACCCAATTGTCTAAGGAAAATGACAAAATTAGACCTGGCAACTTCCTCTCCAGAGAAGAAGATGTTGATGTTTCGCCGAGCAAAAGAATGGGTAATACCTTAAGGCGGTGTTTGTTTGTAAGGAGTGGAATGGAGTTTTTACTCCCCCCCCAAAAAGGGGGGGGGGGGGGGGGGATTGAGTTGGGAGGATTTTTCATTTCTCTTTCTTTTTTTATTTATTAATAAAAAAAATTTTTTTTTTTTAATAAAAAAAAAAATTAAATAAAAAAAAAAAAAAAAAAAAAAAAAAAAAAAAAAAAAAAAAAAAAAAAAAAAAAAAAAAAAAAAAAAAAAAAAAAAAAAAAAAAAAAAAAAAAAAAAAAAAAAAAAAAAAAAAAAAAAAAAAAAAAAAAAAAAAAAAAAAAAAAAAAAAAAAAAAAAAAAAAAAAAAAAAAAAAAAAAAAAAAAAAAAAAAAAAAAAAAAAAAAAAAAAAAAAAAAAAAAAGAGAAAAAAAAAAAAAAAAAAAAAAAAAAAAAAAAAAAAAAAAAAAAAAAAAAAATTTAAAAATATGTTTTTAACTTATTTTTTTATATAAATTTTTTTTTGGGTATAAAATAATTTTTTTTTTTTTTTTTTTTTTCACTCTACTCATTTGATCTCTTATATTGTAATAATACCTTAATATTGTAATTTGCCCACTTTGGGTCTATTTTAATCTGTTTTTATTTTTTTCTTGACAAAATACATAAACCATATTTATTTGTAATATAAGAAATAATTATTTTTTCGTCACTCATACTTAAAATAATATTAGAACAATTGCGTCAATGATTAAATTCACCCCTTCTCTACTCGCCCTTGAGAGAAGCCATCCATGTTGTCAGTTCCAAACTACCAGGCCAATGATTTCACCTATTATCTTCAAGAGCTTCAGTGGAATGCCCTGCGTGTACGACCGCGTCTTGAGTTGCATGGATTCCAGCGATCGACGCAATCATCATGATGTGTGTGCGTGGAAATGGAAGGCCCTTATATTAACTACGTGAAGTCAGAGAGTTCAATAAGCCAGTGTTGCTCGCCGGACCGGTCGTGCCGGAGCCGGCAATAGGAGAGCTAGAGAACCACTGGTTCAGTGGTTTGCTGTGCACTGGGGAGTGAGGCCATCCTCAGTGATGATAGTACCAAAGAGCTACTTCTCGGACTGGAAATGGTGGGGTTACCATTCATAGCAGTTACCAACTTGCCGGAAGGTGAGACCGGGGGAGACCCGGAGGAATTATTGAAGAAGAAGGTGCTGATTTAAAAAGCATAACACACATATTATACAATGTCCATTGACATAACTGCAACGCACTCTTGTGCTTACATATTTCACTCATCATCCATCGCCAAGAACTATATGCATTTGGCTTAAATTTCTATAATTACCTTACCAGTAGCATGGCCATCCATAAGCTTGCCCCAGACCTCCTCAGCCTTGCTAAATGGGTGCTTAGAATCCACCAACGCTTTCAGCCTCCCTTCTTTCACCAATTCAACTAGAAATTCCATGTCTTCTTTCTTAGCAGACACAAACAATATTGGCACAAGCTGTTTCTTGGGAAAAGTAAGCTTCTTCGAAGTGTTACTGATTAAAGTCCAAGGAGTGGGAGTTATATCCACAACCTTTGCATTAGCATTGAGGTTTGGTTCAAAGCTGGACCAATTGATGCCAACCGTGCAGTGAATGACAGAATCATACTTCCTTCCTGATGGACTCTTCAAGCTTGCACCTTCAGGGGTCTTGTAGTCCAGCACCTCGTCTGCACCCAAACCCTTCACAAGCTCTGCATTTCGAGCACCGCATGTGGCAGTAACATGAGAGTTGGCAAGTTTCGCCAATTGGACCGCATAGTGGCCCACGCCACCAGAGGCGGTAGTTATCAGAACATTCGAGGACTTACTGGTGCCATCAAACTTGATATCTGCTGTCTTCAATGCCTGAAGGGCAGTGAGAGCAGCAATATTTTGTATTGTTGTTTAAGAGTTCCAAATTTATATTTAAATTCATTAAATTGAAGAAAATATATAAGGATATCAGGCTGCCATCCTTTACAAAAAGCAGAGCATTCGCACAGGAAGATGATATTCAGAGTCAAGAAAAAAACAAATTGAGGAAACAGTTATCTACAAATTTCAGGTCTCATTTAAAAGAAAGATCCACTATTGAGCATGCAGATTTAGTATTTGTCATTGTTTGTGAATCTCAGAATTTGGACATCAAAACATACAATTTGTGACACAGAATTGAGTAAGAGGAGAGCTGTTCAATCTACATTTTGACTAAATATTTGCAAAAAGAGAACATATAATAGTAAATTTAACTATCCACCAGGTGATGTTTCCATTCTAGAGTTAGAATCTCCATAAAAACTAACTTCAGTATGTAGTGCAGGAATGAAAAGTTTCACCTGGTGGTATAAATGGAAATTCTGGAGGCAAGAATGGCCTCACCACGCCTTTCTGAATTTTCCAATCAATTGAATTCAAAGCTACAGCTCCCACTTTCAACAATATCTGATCTTTCTTAGGCGAAGGTATAGGAATCTCAACATGCTTAAGTGAACACATTTTTCAATAGATAAGGCATCAATAAAAAATTTGAGTTAATAATTTATTAAACAGATAACAAACTGCCCATGTTTGAATTGTCATAACACAGAGATAAAAAGAAGGAAAGAAAGGAATAAAGAAACAGCATCCCCACAAAGACTAATTATGCTACACAACAAGCAATGGCAATTAAATCTGGACCCAAAAGCACAGTGCTCACTTGGCCAACTAACTTTCACATAGAAGCAAGCTCTTAAGAATAAACAATAATCCTGAGTAAGATTATAAAAAATTTTAAAAAGAGCAGCAGCAACACAAGCAAGATATCATTTTGATGATAGAAAAAGACAAGGGAAAAGTAGAGTTTCGATTACAAAATCATACAAGCAAATGAAACGAACAGTCCGTAATCCAAGTAATAATCTTGAAAATTAATCCACATATGAAAAGGTTGCAGACAAAATCCCTAACAATAGCATCAACACTCTAGGCAAATTTCTCGGTCATAATTTCACACATTTCAATTCTCACACAGGAATCATAAAAACAAAAAACTCCACACTCCACAATTGAGCACCTTAATGAATGATCCAAACTTAAAAAAAAATCAAAAAAATCAAAACAAGCAAACAAGAAGTGATCTCCCATTATCTTCTCGGATCCCAACAAAGAATACCTTTAATCTCTGAAATTACAAGCAATCACAGGTAGAAAGATAACTGATGAGATGTATAGAGAATTCATAGAGAAATCGCAAGGGTCTCCGGCACTCACTTTGAGGCCGGCGGCACCACCGCCATAGCTATCATACTGAACAGCGCGCATGGTTTTACTGGCCATCGGTACAAAGCTGCCGACGAGAATGAGCGAGTGGATGAGAACTGAACAGCGTTGTCGGAAGCACGCTACGTAATTTCGTTTTAGGCCGCGGTGCCCAGTCCCAGTAATTAAAGAAAATGACGAAATTAGCCCTGGCTAGTTCTCCTCAAGAGGAGACGGTGGTGCTTTGAAAAGAGAAAATGAGATGGTGATAATTGAGGTTCAAACTTGACAAAAATATAAATAACATATTTAAGAGATTTGAGACTAATAAATTAAAAAATTATTAATATTAATTCAATTTTTATAAGTTCATATAAAATGGAGAAATAATGCTCTGCAATTTAAAAATAATGGAAAAAAAAATAAAAAAATTGAAAGAGAAAGTCGAGGAGAGAGACAAAGAGAAATCAGTAAAAAAAAAAAAATAAACAGTTGAGTGAACAACGCATTTAATAGTGCATTGTAGCAGTGGGGGAGTGCAAATCCCCTCAGACAATACAGATCATATGAGTTACTATGTGATTGAACGATTGAGTGAAATTTTTTATAAACAACACGGTTGATATTTAAAAAGTAGAAACAAAGAGTAAACCAAATTTGAAAATTCATTACTGGCTTCAACTCTTGTTTACATTATATCCACTGCAACTAAAACATACTAAAACAATAATCCACAACCATAGTTTAGCAAATTTGATATTTAGAGCATATAGCATACATGCAAGACAAATCACTACAATTTATACATATATTTCCATCCTCGTGCTTAGATACATATACAAAAATCCTGATACAATGAAGACTACAAGCAATTACAAATTTCAAAGAGAGGTATACGTAAAAGGATTTATTTTTCTCATTTATATCAGAACTCACTTATCACAATAACGTCTCAAATTTTGCATACATGAACAGAGAAATGGAGATGTCCTACATGTAGTTCGCATTTATACAATAACGTCTCCGGTAGCAAGCTATTTAAATGTTTTCAGCTGCTTGCCTTCTTTCTTTCACCAAATCAACCAGAGATTATGCGGTGCATGATGCGGAAATGGATACGTAATTGTGCCAAAGTAATGGTATCAGTATTATTCCGTCTTGCCGTTTACACAGTAGCAAATCTAAATTCACTAAATAAAAGAGAATATCTATAACAGGAATATCAAGTTTTCAATTATTAACATGTAATAAAGCACATTAGAGATGCTAACAAGCGCTTGTCACTCTTGTAAAAAAAAAAAACAATTGTTTCTTGATCTTAAAATTTGATCCTCAATACGTGCAAATTTGTGTCAGAGAATTTAACGAGATAATTTGCGAGCAGAGGAAAACTTTACATAAGGACAATGTAGATTATTGAATTCAAGCATATGCTACTTAATGTTTCCTCTCAAATATGATCTGCAGGAATGAAAAGTATTACCTGGCGCTAATGGAAATTTTGGAGGTAAGAAAATTCAGTAGCATGACTTTTTCTGAATTTTCTGATCAAGTGGATTTAAAGCTCCAGCTTCCATTGTCAACAATATCTGATATTTCCTCAAAATAGTACAGTAATCTCAACAAGCTGAAATGAACACATTTTCCATCAAAAAAAAAAAAAGTAGACAGTCAACAATTTACACTGATAATTATTAGATGATTAACAATTAAATGCTGATAACACTTCTTTGCTTTGGCAAGACTTATATGAACGTGGCTCCAAAAGGACCCAATAATTTTCAAGTCTCAGATCAACTTTTGCTGTTAAATGGTTTAAACATGAAATGTAGACTTTTGTAAATGTGGCCAAATAATATTTGGTCAAGTCAAAGATCAATTCTTGCTGTTAAATGACTTAAACAATAAAAGTAGACTTTTGTAAACGTGGCTCCAAAGGCACCAAATAATGTTCAAGTCAAAGATCAATTCTTGATATTAAACAAGAAATGTGAGCAAGACGGAGAAGCTGGAACAAAATTAGTCATACAAACAAGGTATCATTTTCATTGTTGAAAAAGTAAAATTAGAGTTCCAATTGCAAAATCATACAAACAAAATGAGCAATGAACCAAATCCTCTTCCTTAACAACCTCAGAAATTAAATACACTCGGGAACACAAAATAGTCAGCACGGAACTATCAATCTGCAGGGGGGTTTCAAGCCAAAATATCAATATTTATTCTTTTATCAAAAAGCTAAAGTTATTCCGACACAAAATAAGGTAACGTAAGTACTCAGTTGTATTACAAATTGGACTAAGTTATCAAGGTAGCATTTTGATTGCAGAGAAAGTAAAAGCAAAGTTTCAAATACAAACACATACATTTAAAATTAAACCAATAATACATGATGCTCATGACAGTAAACCAAATTCTCTTTCTTAACACACTCTAGAAACATGAAATGAGAAACCAATTTAAAGACAAAAAAAGTCAATAAATTTTTTAAAGTTGCAAACGAAATGACAGACATGTCAACTCCCACTCATTTAAAAAAAAGGAGTTAGGCTTAAAACTCCACAAAAGAATCAAAACTTCTTAAATCTCCCAACAACTTCTTGAAACGGCAGCAACCAAAGCATCACGGCATAGAAAATTTTAAATCTCTTAAATTAAATAACCAATGAGATGCAAAGAGAATTCACAAGTGGCACTCACTTTGAGTCTGGTGGTGACACCGCCACCATAGCCATCATACTGAACAGCACCCATGGTTTTGCCAACCATCGGAGCAGAGCTACACACACAAGCGTATAGAGAGAGCTGCAAAACTTGTATTTGGTTCCTATTGGCAACCATGAACTCTTAATAATAATAATAATAATAATAATAATAATAGTAGTAGTAGTAGTAAAAGAAACATATGGGATAAGTGCATATTTGCATGCACAACCCCGCAAAACTTCTTCTATATTTGCCCACAACCATAAAGAGAAAAGGTTTTATTTGCGTAAAAATTCACTCGAATGTTATTTACTTATTTTAACTTGTTTTCTTGTGGCGAACCTCAGCATTAAAGGCATACATACACATAATATATTAGTGCATGCGAGGCAAAGTTTTCATGGCAAAGTAGATTTGCTCACATTTCTACAATGACCTTTCCAGTAGCATGGCCACCCATGATCTTAGCCCAGGCATCCTCAGCTTTGTTCAGTGGATGCTTCGAATCCACCAATGTTTTCAGCTTCCCTTCTTTCACCAAATCGACTAGAAATTCCATGTCTTCTTTCTTTGGACTCAAAAGCAGTGGCACAAACTGTTTCTTTGCAAAAGTCAGGTTACTGAAGACGTAACTAATTGCAGTCCAGAGAGTGGGAGTTATGTCGATAACCTTTCCATTAGCATTGAGGTTTTGTTCAAAGACAGGCCAACCGATACCTGTTGTACAGTGAATGACAGAATCGTACTTCTTTCCTGATGGGCTCTTCAAGCTTGCTCCTTCCGGGGTCTTGTAATCCAGCACCTCATCAGCACCCAAACTCTTCACAAGCTCTACATTCCGAGCACCACATGTGGCTGTAACATGAGCATTCCCTAGTTTTGCTAATTGGACTGCATAGTGACCGACACCACCAGAGGCAGCAGTTATCAGAATGTTTGCAGAATTGCTAATGCCGTCAAATTTGATTCCTACAGTCTTTAGTGCCTGGAGAGCAGTGAGAGCAGCTATGGGTAGGCCGGCACCCTCAGCTGGGGATACTTCGGGGGGCCTTGTTACTGTTAAACGCTCTTCAGCAATAGCATACTCGGCAAGGCCACCTCCTTTCTGGCAGTAAAAGTTATTGTGAAGATTCATAACAAAAAACTCCAATAAATATATACTCAGCCTAGATAGCTTTGCCACTTAATTTCAGTTGCTTGAACCTTCTCCTTCATGTGGATGCATAAAGCAACAGGACATTAAATAGATCTTTACTTGGTATGACTTCAACCCACTTGACAACAGATAGAATCATAATATGGCAAAGAAATAAGTGAGGACATAATAGTGAAGTCTTGCAATATGCAATTGTCAAGATCAGTTACAAAGACATTGAATGGTACAACGCGTAACAGGATATGTTTCTCAAATTTGATGAAGCTGAAGAATTTATTGGTTGGGAAATATATTTACATGCAATGAACTGAGCTCTGGAAAACTTAGCACTTACTAGACAATGAGAAATTAACAGAAGCAAAGGCATAACAAGAGAGCAGAAAAGAGCCAAGGACAACAACAGTGGAGGTAAAACAGACAGAGAGGGCAGAAAACATTTGGACAAAATAAAACATTAAAGTGCTACAACTGGAATTAAATGAACCAATATTGCCTAGTTAGGCAAGGTGGGTCAAAATTAGGCAGTAGCTGAACAGGTAACAACTAAGCATAGACCAAAGATTTATTTTAAGGCTTTACAACATAATATAGCATCTGAAATAGACAAACAAGAATGAGTGATTATATCTTGAACTTGGAAATTTGGAGTTATTTCTTAAGATTATGATCAGGACATATCTTTGGAAGTGGTAAACCATCAAACTAACAAAAAAGTCAGAAAGGAGACAATCCTAACAAAGAATTAATTGCAGTTGGAGTTATAAATAGAATATCAATACCAACCAATACTTGAAGCACTTACGCGAAAGTTAAGCATAGAAACAACTTTGTCACCAGGTTTAAATGATTTTACCCCGGGACCAACATCAACAACCTCTCCTGCTACATCAGTGACTGTTTGCCAAAAAAGGTGACACCAAATTTAGTTTGTAATGTCCTTACCAGTGTTCCAAATAAATTAATTAAAATCAAACAAGAAGAAAGCAAGAATTCTATGCCACCAATACTTTACAGAAAGCAAAGTAGTTAACGTTACAGATCGAAATATAAACCCACCCTGAAGCACGCCAAAAGATAATTTAAGGATACAATTGTGTTTCAAATTTTATAGGGATGAGAGAAATACTATTGAGCATGATATTTATTATTTACAAAACAATGTCAAAGCATCAAACGTCAAATGATATCAGAGGTGAAAGGTTCACTATGCATGTAGGCAACACTTTATTGTTCTCGTTGCAAGAATCGTAAGTACCATCTCAATTTTTTTACAATATATAGTGAAAGCACAAAAGCATCACCTGGCACAAACGGAAATTTTGGAGGAAAGAACGGCCTCAGAGCGCCATCCTGAATTTTCCAATCAACTGGATTCAAAGATGCTGCTTCCACTTCCAACAAGATATCATCTTTCTTAGGTGAAGGAACAGGAATCTCAACATGCTGAAATGAACAGAATTTTCAATAAGTAAGGTGCTAAGAAATAATTTGCGTGGACGATCATAAAAAAAGCGACATTGTGGAGTGAAGTAAGAAAAATAGTCTTTAATTGACCTAGGGCATGAAGATTTCTTTTCGTGTGTTAAACAGAATAAATTAGGAAATATGGGAAAGTAAGGTGCACAGTAATTAGCCACAAGAGCTTCTAACAAGTGTGTCACTGGGTTTTTCTCTCATTCATACCTATCACTATAAGGAGCTGGTACGGTGGTTAATTTGATCCAAAAAAATCCTTGTCCCCTACCAAATACCCTATTAATCTTGACTGGTACGGAGAAAAGCTTGTACCAACTCCTTTTTGCAACTTGATTCAATAAACTTCGTAAAGAACCAATACTGAGCATAAAGTACTGATATTTTATCAATAAATCAACAAAGAAAATTGTTATTAAAAAAAAAACTCCATCACACACAGGAGGTTTGAGAAAACTAGTTATTCTACAAAGTCAGTGGCCAATTGACCAAAAGGTACAATTTTGTTACTGACATCAGACAAAAATAGAATTTGTAGCACTGCTATCTTTTAAGTCAACAACAAAAGTTCCTAGATAAAATCAGGGCCACATGGTAACCATTCCTATGACCCTGTGGCTTTAATTTGAGGGAAATGTAACAAAATTCAAATATGATCCTTAAAAACCAAAATATAATTTTTCAAGCAAATGCATAGGCATGTATCTTATAAACAAATCTCACAAACAGGAAACCCCAAAGTAAAGATTCAATTACAAAATCATACCACGCAAAATGAAACATGGTACGCAAAAATCCTAACAAACCTTGAAATCACTTACATAAAAGATGCTCTAAACCAACAAATTCTCAAGGTTGCAAACAAGACAGAGTCCCACGGAACCAAGTCTCTAAGATCCGCACACTTCTCAGCTATGGAACCAAGTCCCACTCATAAATCATCAAAAACACAACCAAATTCCTCAACCAAACACCTAACTTTGAAAATCCACATGAGGGTTCAAATCTTCTTCATTTTTTTCTCATCCCACAAAGAAGCAAATTTTTCCAAGCATCATCACAAAGAAATTCTTAAATCTCTCCAACTACTCACAACCCAAGATTCTCCCCAAACAAAAAGCAAATCAAAAAAAGAAACCTAACAAGATGCAAACAGGATCCACAAGGGTCTCCGGCACTTACATTGAGGCCGGCAGCGCCGGCGCCGTAGCTATTATAGAGGACGGCTCGCATGGTTTCACCAGCCATTGCAGAGAGGGTGCAAATTGAGAAGCTTCATAAAATATTAAGCCACGTCTGCATGTCAAATGACGAAATTACCCCTACATAGAATATGCTGACGTGGCATGTAGCTGTCCAGGCAAAGGGACCGGCACACCGAATTTGTTGTTGTAACTTCAGCTTAAACGCATGTAGAGATATTTTTATATTCTGATGATTTATATTTACTCAGTTGTGTTACAATTTTTGTTCAGGTACGGCAAATTGAAAAACAATTAATTAATTATTATTTTATTTTTTTAATTTCAGTGGGAATAAGTTTTAAAAAATCAAAAAGTTTAATTATACACATAGTATATCAATGCAGAATTTTTCAAATTTCAATGGGACACCGAATGTGCATCTCTTTGAATTTTTTTATTTTTTAATAAAAATTTCAAGCTCTATATTTATCAAAAATATATGTACAAATCCTGAATTTATTATATTTAGCCCACACACTTTAAACAGAGACAAAAGATTTGAATAGTAAATCACATCCATAACCAGTAATCTGTTATAAATATTATTTTTATGGTGACAAAAAATTAAAAAAATAAAATTTTAAAATAAAACTAAATTAGGCATGAATTGATGCATGATCAGACAACTAATGTGTTCCTTGCGTGCATTGAAGTAGTATTTATATCATTTTAAATAAGCAATTTACTTGCCACACATTCACCTTTTAGAAAATACCATGTTGAATTGTCAATCTATAATTATTATGTTTGAATCAAGACGTATATTTAATTATTTATTTCAATATATTAAATAACAATTCAAATATAATCATTTTTTAAGAATTAAATGCTAATTATTATATTTACCAAGTGTGTAATACGCATTCTCGGTCTCCAAACTAATATGATTATTTATTGTGATATCTCCTCACCAACAATATCCTATTTAAATTAAAATATTAAAAAAAAAAAAAAAAGTTACTCATATATTTCTTAATTTAAGAAATTTTTACTAATTTAAAACTTACATTAGGAATGTTGGTCCATCATGGACTTAGATTTTACAATTACAGCGGCATACTACAACAGCTGATATGAACTGCAACTTCCAACCAAAAGAACATCCCAAGAAGCAATTTCTCATGAATAGAATTGAGAAGCAAGTTTTTTCCAAGTTTATTTCTCAGGTGATATAACTCACTCAAAATAACATAAAGGCTGCAATTTTTGGGGTTAACATGAGCTGCATCTCTCAAAGACATCTCCTTGGTAAGAAAGCAAACAAAAAAGAAAAGATAATTTTGAATGCAAACCATCTAAACAAGAGAAGGCCAACAAATCAACGGGTGGAGATTCCTTTGAACTGTCAGATGAGCTGTAGTACTGGCCTAATCCTTGTACTTCATCTCGGACATTCGAAAGCCCGGCATGTCGAATGAGGCGGAGAACTTCTCGACTGAAGCCTTGAGGTTCTCGATGTCCTTGTTGTTCACCAAACCTTTGTTGAAGTCCTTCAGGAGCTTCCCATGTTCCTTCTGGATGCTCAGGGTGAGGGTCACTGCCTGGTGAAGGAACTCACCAATTTGCTCAAAGTCTTTCTCAACCAAACCCCTTGAAGTCATGGCAGGTGTACCTACAAAGTAAACAGTCAATAAAAATTAGCATAAACTATAAGCATATTGACTTATTAGAATAATTTTTTAGATCACTTAAGCTGACTTTTGAATTTACGTCTCCATTCACTTCAAATTAGTAGAATGATAGCCGTCATGTTGCAGAATTAAGAATTCATACTTCACAAAGATCCCATATATAAGTAATCCTCCATATTTTTAAATGGAGATGGGAATGCTAGATTAAGAGGAAAAGGAAATACATCATGCTTGGCGAATAGAACTCACCAATTCGGACACCACCAGGAGCCAAGGCACTGCTGTCTCCAAAGACAGCATTCTTGTTCACAGTAATATTGCACAGGTCACAGAGTTTCTCAACCTTATTTCCTACAAACAATAAATAAAGGAAAAACCTAAGTTAAAAACATCAAGCTATAACCAATCTCAACATATAAATAGTTAAGCCTCTTAATTACCAGTCAAGCCAAGAGGTCGCAGATCCCAGAGCACAAGGTGGTTCTCGGTGCCATCAGTCACAATTTTGTAGCCCTTGTTCATCAGAAAGTTTCCAAGTGCCACAGCATTGGCCTTGACCTGCTTGGCATAGGCCTTGAAACCGGGTGTCACCGCCTGTTTCAGTGCCACAGCCAATGCAGCAATCTGGTGATTGTGTGGACCACCTTGAAGGGATGGGAATACCGCAAAGTTGATCTTATCTTCATAGTCATACACAGCATCTTCAGGTTGGCCCTTCTTGGGAGGCTTAGGGCCCTTCCTGTAGAAGATCATACCAGACCTTGGGCCTCGAAGACTCTTGTGGGTGGTTGTGGTGACCACATCACAAAACTCAAATGGGTCAGCAGCTTCCTGCATGACAAAAGAGAGACAATTAATATGAATCAAAAGACTGTTTCTGTTAGGCTTTTAAGAATGTAACTTCGACCAACCCAACCAGATTCATGACAGACAAGCAGAGATATTTGCTTTTAAATGCAGATAATGCATATACAAATTACCCGTAGAACTGTTTCATGCAAGCCATAAAAAAATGCAATTTTTTCTTAAAAATTCTTTGTTTTTAACAAGGTGATGAGATATCAATGAAAATTCTTTGTTTTTTCTTTTAACAGCTGTTTGGCAAGAATAAAATAGAGGATCAGGTTGTCACGACAGAGAGGAGAGAAAGATAAATGGCGCGCATATTTAATTCATACAAGATATGAAAATTATAGGCAATGGAAAGGAGGTCCACAGATCTATTTCCGATAAAAGTATAAAGTAAACATGCTTACTGTCGGTGCAATTAGATCTGGATCAGTACAGGAAACCAAAGTATCAAATAGAAAAATAAAACCTGCTACCAAAACAAATATCAGTGTACTTAGTGTCCTGTATGACTATCAGTATCACATCAGGCAACAAAAACTAAGAAGCAGGGATGCAAGATCCAATCTTGCTATAAATGTATGACAGAATAAGCAGATCCAGAACCTGGCTTCTCACAGGCATTACATCAAGCACCAAACATGCATCACCAAAGACCCAGAACAACCCCAAGATCCACATGCCAATCATCAGAGCTAATGAGAAAAAAAAAAGGAAAAACAAATACCTGAGCGGCCACAAGCCCAGAGATGTGCGCCATATCGCAGAGCAACAAAGCGCCAACCTTGTCCGCTATGGATCTAAACCTGGCATAATCCCAATCCCTCGGATACGCACTCCCGCCACAGATGATCAGCTTGGGGCGGAAATCCGAGGCCTTCTCCTCCAGCTTATCATAATCAATGTACCCCGTGACGGGGCTGACCTTGTAGGGCAAGCTCTCGAAGTAAATCGAGGTGGCAGAGATCTTCTTCCCACCAGACGTGTAGTACCCGTGGGTCAAGTGGCCACCGGAGGGAAGATCCAGGCCCATGATGCGGTCATGGGGCTGCAGCAGCGCGGTGTAGGCAGCGAAGTTAGCAGGGCTGCCGGAGTAGGGCTGGACATTGACGCCCCACTTGGCAGGGTCCAGATGGAAGGCCTGGAGAGCGCGGGAGCGGCAGAGGTTCTCGATCTCGTCGATGAACTCGTTACCGCCGTAGTAGCGGTTGCCGGGCATGCCCTCGGAGTACTTGTTGGTAAGGGCGCTGCCAAGGGCTTCGATAACGGCGAAGGAAGTGAAGTTCTCGGATGCAATAAGCTCGATCCCGTGGGATTGGCGGTGCTTCTCACGTTCGATGAGATCGTGGATTTCAGGGTCGACAGTGACGAGAGGGGTGTTGCCCCAGGAGGTGACGGAGTCCATGGCGGCTAGAGGGGGGACGAGAGCAAGGGAGGAGGAGATGGGGCGATGGAGAAGGGATCTGGGGAGCCGGGGGAGATGGGGGCGAAGAAGAAGGGGAGGGAAAGGTGGGGTTTTTATAGAAGAGAATGGGGCTAGAGTCCGCATGAGATTTCGGGGCCTTGGTTGTTGGTGATGGTGGAGGCGAGTGAGATCCAGACGTTAGAGAGAGAGAGAGAGAGAGAGAGAGAGAGAAGGGGGAGAGAATTAGGGTTTTAGTGCGAGGAAGCCCCTGACATTTTCTAAAATCAAATTTTAGTCATTTTGTGTATGCATCCTTGTTAAACTCATAAATTACAAAGCCTTTGCAAAGTTGGAAATTTTGTATGTTTTTTTCTGTGCGATGGTTATCACTGAAATGCAAAATAAGTAATTTATAAAATATGGGGATACATGATACATAGGATACAGGAAATTTTAAATGTTTGGAATTATATTCATAGGTCACATATTTTTCATCCGTTTTTATAATATTATAATAAATATGATTAACGTTTTTTAAAAGAAATATGATTAATTAATTGAGATTTTATGTAAAATAATAACAAAGGACATTTTGTATGTACATGCAATGGAGAAACTCAATATGTTGTGTAATTTCAAAAATTTTAAAGAGGTATATATATATATATATATATATATATATATATATATATATATATTAAGTATCTACGAATTTCATTACAGCAAGAAGGAGATTGACAAATAAACCAAAAAATTTGTTATATGTTTACATTTTTTAATATATTTCCTAAATCCAAAAACCCAGCAATTCAATATATAATAAAAATCTTTATCACTATTGTAGAGGTTAAGGTATTTAATTTTTATGCTAAAAAACTAAAGGCTCAATTTCTTTCCAATAGAGTCTCAACTCAATAATAAAAATATATGTTGGAGTGGCCAATTTCAAATTATAAAAAAAAAATTGCATGTATATAATGCTAACTTTGTCCTAAAGGAATAATGACCATGAAGAATGATATGTATTTTATATGAATTTTTTTGTTTGCATTTTACTTCACAGAGACATGGCATCAGAGTCAGTATGAGGTCTATCGAATCTGGAAGCAGTGAATAAATCACTATCATTAATCTCAAAAATGCAAAATTTTTTATTGATTCAATGGAATAAAATAAATGTTGTTTTAAGGCATAATAAGGAGTGCATGTGCATGTGCATGGCGGTGGTGCATTGCCAAATAGCAACATTATGTTTGTCGGTGGGAGGACAAACGAAAAGAAGATTTTTAATAAAAACAAGAGGCGCAAAATGTGTAAAAAATTAAACATTTGACAATGCATTCTGATTTAGCAGGACAGAGATTGAATTGTAGGATTTTATAATACTGAGGATTTTAATTTTGCAGAATAAACTTTTACTCGTCTTGTTTTTGGGTGAGATTTAAACATTATATTTTTTTACACAATAATAAATATTTTATTTACGGGGATTAGCTTTATGTTAACCTTTCCAATGCTTTTGTTCTAAAGAAGTGTGTATGTATGTATGTATGTATTTAAAAATTTTAATATGGTTTTAATTAAATTTTTTTCTAATTAGATGAGTTTGTATTTGTTTACATGTATAAAAACTCAAATTCAAAATTACTTATTGAAAAAAAAAAATGTAAGAGCGTTTAAAAGAGAATTGGGAATCACTTTGCAAGTATTATTTAAAAGCAAATTCTAAAAATTAGTTTTTTATTAAAAAAATCACATTTTTAATAAAAATCCCTTAAAGACTTTTTTTTTTTACTTGTCAATTAAACAAACACAATAGTTAAATTATTAATAAAATAATAAATACATTTGGATACTTTTGGTTTTGCTGGCCATTCTCAGGGAACGGTAAAACATGGGTCATGAAGTCAATTCCCATACATTATTACAATATAATTAAAATATATATTGTGTTTTTTTTAATTCATGAAAAACACTTCTTATTTAATAAACATAAATTCATATATTTCATATAGAATTTGATTTCAGATTTTCTCCGAAACACATATTTTACACAAAAAAAAAAATCTGGTACCAAAAAACTTTATCGATATTTTAGAAAAAAAATACCAATTTGTTTGGAGTGAGAGCTCTGTTTAATCCATGGCACACTTGCAGAAATGCAGAACTGATGAGGTTATTCTGGACTTTTTAGCATCTATCCCCATCTCTTGCTTGTTAGTCTATCATGGGAGTGTGTGGTGAACATCAATGCATCATCATGGCAACGACGTATCATCATCCCATCTATCCATTCAAAATTCCAATTCCAATTAATGGCATTGTTTTCATTTTATATTTTATTCTCTCTCTTTTTTTTTTTTTTTTTCACCCTTCATTTTGAAGTTTCAACCATCAACTAGTCTTTACTATAAATAAATAAATAAATAAATAAATAAATAAATAAATAAATTCTCACCCCTTCTAGACAAGTAACACAACACTCATTAACTTTTGTAATATATGTTGTAATTATTGGCAATGAATATAAATATTTGTTAAATATTTGTTAAATATAAATGAATATAGACGCCCATGTGTGACAGTGAATTATACTTATTTACTAATTAATAAATTTAATATATATATATATAAATTGTGAGTGGAAATGGCCAAAAACACCCTCTAAGTTTGTGAAATGGTCGAAAACACCCCGTTAATTTTCAAATCCCTAAAAACCCCTTCCTTTTAAACACAATGTTTTCTGAGCCCCCAAAACATATAATAATGGTTAATAAAGTTATTTTTGAATTTTATGGACGAAATTGCCCATTGCATGGGAAGTCGTGGCACTCCAAAGAGAGAAGAACTTCATTTAATGCCACTTTAAAGCTTTAAAATTTTCAAATTCACTTTACATGCAAAGGGAATTGAGGTCTTGTTTAAAAAAGTGTCTCCGTTTAAATATTGTGTTTCTGTTTAACAAACTCAGTCTCTATTTAACAAGTGATGTATTTCTGTTTAAAAACTTATATTTCCACTTAAATATTGCGGTTTTGTTTAAGCATGATCATTTTGGTTAACTCAAACACATTAATAATGATTCACTTTACATGCAAATGGAGAAAAGCTTCATTTAATACCACTTTAAAACATCAAATTCTTCAAAGACCCTCACCATTGAATTGAAGTTTTATTTAAAAAGTGTGTCTCGTTTAAATATTGCGTTTTGTTTAACAAGTGATGTCTTTTGTTTAAAACTTATATTTCCGCTTAAATATTGTGGTTTTGTTTAAGCATGATCATCTTGGTGGACTCAAACACATTAATGATGATTCACTTTACATGCAAGGGTAAAAGAGCTTCATTTAATGCCACTTTAAAGCTTCGCATTCTTCAATTCACTTCCATGCAAAGGGAATTGAGGTTTTTGTTTAATAAAGTGTCTCGTTTAAATATTGCGTTTCGTTTAACAAACTCGGTCTCTCTTTAAAAAGTGATGTTTTTCTCTTTAAAAACTTATATTTCCGCTTAAATAATACGGTTTTGTTTAAGCATGATCATCTTGGTTAACTCAAACACATTAATGATGATTCACTTTACATGCAAGGGTAAAAGAGCTTCATTTAATGCCACTTTAAAGCTTCGCGTTCTTCAAATTCACTTTACATGCAATGGGAATTGAGGTTTTGTTTAAAAAGTGTCTCCGTTTAAACATTGCGTTTCGTTTGACAAACTCGCTCTCTTTAAAAGTGTGTTTTTTCTTTAAAAGTTATATTTGCTTAAATAATGCGGTTTTGTTTAAGCTGTCATCTTGGTTCCTCAAACCATTAATGTGATTCCTTTCATGCGGGTAAAAGATCTTCTTTAATGCCACTTTAAAGCTTCCATTCTTCAATTCCTTTCTGCATGGATTGGGTTTTGTTTAAAAAGTGTTGTTTAAATATTGCGTTTCGTTTCAACTTCTTTTTAGTGATGTTTTTTTAAATTTATTCGCTTAATAATCTTTTTTGCTTTTTTACTTTTGTTCTTTGTAATTCTTATGCCCTTTAAGCTTCTTTTATTCTTTCTGCATGGGAATTGAGGTTTTGTTTAAAAAGTGTTCTTTAATATTGCGTTTTGTTTCACTCCTCTCTTTAAAAGTGATGTTTTTTCTTTAAAAGTATTTTGCTTAAATAATGCTTTTGTTTAGCATGATCATCTTGGTTAACTCAAACACATTATGATGATTCACTTTACATGAGGGTAAAAGAGTTTCATTTAATGCCACTTTAAAGCTTCACATTCTTCAAATTCACTTTACATGCAATGGGAATTGAGGTTTTTGTTTAAAAAGTGTCTCCGTTTAAATATTGCGTTTCGTTTACAAACTCGTCTTCTTTAAAAAGTGATGTTTTTCTCTTTAAAAAGTTATATTTCCGCTTAAATAATGCGGTTTTGTTTAAGCATGATCATCTTGGTTAACTCAAACACATTAATGATGATTCACTTTACATGCAAGGGTAAAATAGCTTCATTTAATGCCACTTTAAAGCTTCACATTCTTCGATTGTTATGATTGTTATGTTTGTAATGTACGATCGAAACTTTACATGCAACGATCGAAATAGTTTTTCGATTGTTATGATTTGTTTAATGTTTGTAATGTACGTTTCCCTTTCATTTGATATGGTTGCGGTTTTACAAATGAAATTTTCGTTTAAAAAATGAGTTTTAGTTTAAAAAGTATGTCTTCGTTTAAATATTGTGGTTTCGTTTAAGAAACGCGATCTATTTTTAACAAATGATATCTCTCTATTGAATTGAGGTTTCGTTTAAAACTTATATTTCGCTTAAAAATTTGTGAATCTTTGAATTTAAACGTTAAAACAAATATTTAAATAAAAACATAATAATTTAAACGGAAAAGCGGTTTTAAATGAAAACTTGATTGAGTTAAACGGAGGCAAAAAATGCACACTTGTATGCATAAAAGGTCAGACATGATGTGATTGGGCGGTATTTTTCGCATTATTTGTAAGGGCAAAAATGGAATTTCATAACATGGACCCACTTGAAGTGACTGATAGGGGGTAAAAGGGAATGTAAACTATAAAGGAAGGGCTGTCCAAGGTGTGCAAAAGTTGGAGGGGTTTTTAAGAAGTTTTGAAATTTCCGAGTGGTGAACAGTAATTTTCCCAAATTGTGATTATCTTATAACTCTTAGTTTTGAGGTGCAAACAAAAATAAAAAGTTATTGCTGACTAATAACAGTGATGTGACCCCCATTGTAAGGTGCGGTCACTGTCTAAATATTGGTGCACCAAAAAACAAATGCGTATAGAGAGGGTGGGTCCCACACACCAACTTGATATTTATAGATTATCTTCCTTTAAACATCTTTTTTTTTTTTTTTTTTCTTAACTTACATTATTTTGAAGGCCTAAATATGATTAATAATCGTTTTTAATTAAAAAGAAAAACATATTTTCACTTATTAATAACATAATTTTGGTTTATGTTCATGAGGGGGTTATATATATAGGATATGTTATGAAAGTGGATTTGAAGTTACTTTTGAGGTGATATTTATGAGTAACTTCATCGACTTTGTTGCCATGTGCTTAGACTTCTTCGTCATGGAAAATTTTAATTTTATAACAAAGGAAAAAAAAGATATATATATATATATATACACATCCTAGTTCAATTTTATTGGTATTGGATGGAAGAAGTTGGTGAGAAGGTATATAGCCTCTTTTTTTTTATTTTTTTTTTATTTTTAATTGAATATTCAATGCACCATGACTAAATCCACATCATGGCTTTTGTTTGCCTTGCCTTGGGGATTGAGGTGGGCTCATGCATGTCAACTAACTCCACCATCTCACCAACTTCAACAACTTCATATACCCACTTTTTAGTATTGTTATGTCTTTTTTTTTTACTTGTTTCAATATATGGTTCACCTATATATTACTTTAGTTGATTCAGTTTTATTTTTTTATTTCTTTAAATAAATATAGATAAATCACAAACCCTCCACTGTTAGATTCAAAGGGGAATGAAATATCATTGTTGTATTATAAACGATGGTGATATAGTTTTATTATGATAATATTTATAAAGATTTTTATTTAATATTTTAAAACATTTTAAAACCCCAGTTTTTTTATTGTTTAAATATATTTTTTAATTATTATATAGAAAAAATGGAATGCAAATTAGCTCATAACTCACTGATACGTTCCCACTTGCTTAGAGTGATGGTTGGGGATTTTTATTGTTCTGAATTTGAACCTCCGGTTAGCGTTAAGTGGCTCTTTTATAGTTTGGACTTGTAAATGTTGTTTTTTTTACTTCTTAATTTTAATAAAAAAGGAATAAATTTTTTTTTTTTTTTTTTTTTTTTTGTTTTTTTTTTTTTTTTTTATTTTTTTTTTTTTTTTTTTTTTTTTTTTTTTTTTTTTTTTTTTTTTTTTTATTTTTTTTTTTTTTCTTTTATAAATTTTATATAGTTTTTTTTTTTTTTTTTTTTTTATTTTTTTTTTTTTTTTGTTTTTTTTTTTTTTTTTTTTTTTTTATTTTTATTTATTTAGCTTAGTTAGACATTTTTGAACTTTGAATTTTAAATTTAATTAAATATTTTATCAGTGAGGTTGCTTCTTGGAATAATATGTCCTTTTTTTCATCCAAGTCAAATCACACCATCCTTAATATCTCTAGTTTTGAATGGATGAAATAATTTGCTTATCATTCTGTTATAAGTAAAGGGTATTTAATTTACTTAATTAATTTTCACATAATTATCTATTTTCTTTTTTTTTAAATTGGAACATTCTTTTTTATTTATATAATAATATAAATAATGCAAGTTTATATATGCGTGAGAATTAAGATTTGGGGCAGCTGACATGTGCTTCTTGCCGACAAGCGCTTTTTAATAACATGGGGATCAATTATTAAAATAAAAGAAAAAAAAGAAAAAAAATAAAAGAAAAGGTGGTGGCATGCATAGATCTGGTTTGGGAAAGGAGTGGGGAACATAAGAAATTACGTTAATTATTTATTCAATAATTAATTTAATTAAATTTTCTAAGGAAAAAGACATGGATGTCCTTTTATTGCCCAATAATTTGAAAATCTTGAAATACTTTTTTTTTTGTTAAAGCTAATTTAAAAACAAATGAGATTTAAAATTTAAATTAGTTTTTCTTAAAATAAAAGGATTTGTTTTTTTCAAAAACTCATTTGATGTTGCCAAAATAGCCTTTAGTCAATGCTACTGTAGTATAGTTCATTATCATCATCGTCATTATTATTATTATTATTATTATAAATTATAAATAATTCACTTGACTTATGATACATGGGCAAGAATAGTAACTTCGACAATGCTTGGCCTTTGTACATGAATACAAGGGTTGATTAAGTCCTTTAAGTTAGGATTAAGAGCTAAACATCTTTGAATTAGTTAAGATAGATGATAATATTAGTTCATTTCTCTCAACAAAAATATATAATCATTTTCACATTCAATCTCAAAATCTAAATGAGTTTGTTGTGATTTATTTTCTCTTTTTATTATTAATAATGTTTGTATCCTAAAAATAATTTTTTTTTAGCCCATAGCAAAGTTATATGTATATCCTAATGTGGCTTGTTCATATTCACAAGTTATGAAGTGTCAGGTTTTTTTTATTTAAAATATTTTAAGATCTTTATTTTTTTATGAATCACTTTCTATATAACAACAAAGGCTGGTTTTTCATGTTCAAATTTTATAAGAAATAATGATGGTAACGGGTCCCCAATCTAGGTTTAGACTTGCCACCAAATCCTTATATCCCTGAGTGAAGGCACATGAACTAAGTGATTAATCATCGGTCTCCACACACATCTCCTGATTTCTCTTAAATAAAAATGTTTGTCACTACGGTAAATAAATATTATATAATCAAATAATTTTTAATCTGAATATCTCAAAAATAAGTAGATAACACCACTTCTAAATCCTTATATTCTGCAAAACTTGCATTATTTAAATTTTTTTTTATTTTCTAATTGCCTTTTGCTTTTCTTTTTTGTTAATTCCACTTATATTAAACCAAAAGTCAAAAATAAATCAATTCAAAACTTGATCCCATTACTATCTAAAACTTATTGGGTTTTTTCCGCAAAACTCTAGCCACAAATAGTTTGAGATTTTACAAGGGTATAACTGCAAACAAACCTTACCTTCAGCGAAATTCACGCGCATATCACGTGACGACCTGCCCTAACTCACATCGGATCAGAATGCAAAGCACTCCATCCTGACCGTCCATTCTTCTATATATACCCTTGAAACCCCAACCTTTTTCTTCGCTCTCACCCCTTTCTTCTCCCCTTCTCCCCTTCTTATACCCCTTCGATCCGATCTCGAGCAGCGTTCCGATGGCGCTCACCGTCGAGAAGAGTTCCTCTGGCTTTGAGTACAAGGTCAAGGATCTCTCTCAGGCTGACTTCGGTCGCCTCGAGATCGAGCTCGCTGAGGTCGAGATGCCCGGGCTTATGTCTTGCCGCGCGGAGTTTGGCCCCTCCAAGCCCTTCGCCGGTGCCCGGATCTCCGGATCCCTCCATATGACCATCCAGACCGCCGTCCTCATCGAGACCCTCACAGCCCTCGGCGCCGAGGTCCGCTGGTGTTCCTGCAACATTTTCTCCACCCAGGACCATGCTGCCGCCGCCATCGCCCGTGATTCCGCTTCCGTGTTCGCCTGGAAGGGCGAGACCCTCCAGGAGTACTGGTGGTGCACTGAAAGGTGCCTCGACTGGGGCCCGGATGGCGGCCCGGATCTCATTGTCGATGATGGTGGTGATGCCACTCTACTCATCCACGAGGGTGTTAAGGCTGAGGAGGAGTATGAGAAGACCGGAAAGTTGCCGGATCCGAGCTCCACCGACAACGCCGAGTTCCAGATTGTGCTCGGTCTGATCAGGGACGGGCTTAAGGTGGATCCCAAGAGGTACAGGAAGATGAGGGATCGTTTGGTCGGTGTCTCGGAGGAGACCACTACTGGTGTTAAGAGGTTGTACCAGATGCAGGCCAGTGGAACCCTGCTCTTCCCAGCGATCAACGTCAACGACTCCGTCACCAAGAGCAAGGTTAGATCCATTTCTTTCTCCTTTTTCGTTCCAGATCTGGTATTTTTCTTTGCTTAATTTCACTCAGTTCGTGTGGGTCTCTACTCTCTTATACCCAAGAGTTTGGGATCTTCTTCGAACTCTTCTTTTGAAGAGATCCAGAATGTTGCCCTTTTCTCTTGCTTTTGCTATTATGCTTAGTTACTGATTTTTTTTATTAACTGATTTATTGAATACCGGTGATGATTCTGTCAAAACATTCGTTGGCCCCGTTTCTCGTTACTTTTTTTTCTCCAAATGTATGATATGTATTATTCTTTCAGTAATTAGTTTTCACAATCGGTTAATCGAAATGGTATATTGTCATCCTTTATAAATAAAGATCACTGTTTGTCTTTGATGGTGTTAGATTTAAAAGAAAACACTTTGGGTGAAATGGATCTAATGTTATGTTCCAAGCCTTCAAGCATAGTCTTCATTTTAAGTAGAGGGAAGCAAGTGGATCATTTGTAAAATTCAAGCATTAAGATAAAAAGTATATTTTGTTATATAAAAGATTCCAAATTGAGGAGCTATTATTGAAATACAGGCTAAATTATTTAGTTTGCCAATAGAACTAGACTCTGAGGTTTCTGATCTTCCATCTTTCTTTACTGCATTTTGATAAGTAAACTTTTATGGTCATCTGTTTCAGTTTGATAATCTTTATGGATGCCGCCACTCCCTTCCTGATGGTCTGATGAGGGCCACTGATGTGATGATCGCCGGCAAGGTTGCTGTTGTCTGTGGTTATGGAGATGTTGGCAAGGGGTGTGCTGCTGCCCTCAAGCAGGCAGGTGCCCGAGTGATTGTCACAGAGATTGATCCCATCTGCGCCCTCCAGGCCTTGATGGAAGGCATCCCTGTGCTCACATTGGAGGATGTCATCTCTGAGGTTGATATTGTTGTGACCACCACAGGTAACAAGGATATTATCATGGTTGACCACATGAAGAAGATGAAGAACAATGCTATTGTCTGCAACATTGGCCACTTTGACAATGAGATTGACATGCATGGTTTGGAGAACTACCCTGGTGTGAAGAGGATCACCATTAAGCCCCAGACCGACCGCTGGGTTTTCCCTGAAACCAATTCTGGGATCATTGTCCTCGCTGAGGGCCGTTTGATGAACCTTGGTTGTGCCACTGGCCATCCTAGCTTTGTCATGTCCTGCTCCTTCACCAACCAGGTATAATATAACCATTATCATTCAAGAGCACGAGTCCATATAATATTAATGCTGAATTAGTACTCATGAATGAATGTGTTGCAGGTGATTGCTCAGCTGGAGTTGTGGAAGGAGAGGGCATCAGGGAAATACGAGAAGAAGGTGTATGTGCTGCCCAAGCATCTTGATGAGAAGGTGGCAGCTCTCCATCTAAGCAAGCTCGGCGCGAAACTCACCAAGCTCAGTCCATCCCAGTCTGAGTATATCAACGTGCCCATTGAAGGCCCCTACAAGCCTCCTCATTACAGGTACTAGAATGTTTACCTTTCAACAAGAAGAAGGAGAGAGAAGAAGAAGAAAGAAGAACCAAGTCTATTTGTTTTGCTACCGGCCTGTGTTTTTTTAGCCAAAGCTATCTATCAATCAGTGCCCGTGTTTGTTTTTTTCATTGCGCTTTTGAATCCTTACTGATGAGTTCTATTTCCAATGTTAGAACAAAGAGGAAGGCTATGCTTTGTGAGGAATGTTTAATAATGTACCCTGGTAGTTGGAAGTTTCTTCCGGTTGCTTCTCATGTTTTCAGTTTTATTGCCTCCTTTCACATAAAAGACCAATTACCATTACTTTTCTTGATCGCCTGTTTCAATAGCTCTTTTTATTTGAATATAAAACAATTTGATTTTGAAAGACATTTTATTTTGTTTGATTTGTTTGAACAGAATGCATGTCAGCTTTGAGGATAATGATAAGTTTATGCTTTTGAATCTGAAATGATCGGTTTTAACTTGTAATTTGTTTTTGTGGTTTAAACTAATCAATTTACTAACATGTTTAAACTGATCAAGTAGAGATAAATAATGTCTCTATGTTTTGAACTCATCGGTGTACATGTATCTCATGTGCAGATGATAATGCATCTTTGGTTTAAGTGTTTAAATTGATCAAATAACTGTATAGAAATAAAACTTGAAATTCCTTATCAATAATCTTATGAAATATTAAGGTCGCAAAATTTTGTCATATTGCATTTTGGATGTTTTTGTTATCAATTTTCATAAAATTGAATTCAAACCTATTGCATACTTTTTTTTTCCAAACAAATGTGGAGTTCAAATTAATGTACTAATGCAGTAGTCCATGTAAATATGATTAGCTTATGTGTTTTTTAATTTAATTTTGTGTTTATAATATAACATTTGTTATTTAAATGCAATTATAAAAATGTTTCTTTAGCTATAAATTGAAAGAAATATTAAATATTTTTAGATTTAATAAGCAAATTATTAATTTAATTAAATAATTTTTCATCTAATTAATTTTTATAAAAGTATTAAATACTTAGTGTTAATATAAATTAATAGATATTAAGGTAATCCCATTTCCTCACTTATATATTGATTATAATGTAAGGGTAAATACATTACTTCAATTATAACAAACCAAACAACACTATAATTTCAGAATTTGCAATACAACATTTTATATATTTCTTTATACTATAATTTCACTTGTATTATAATTTATTTTGCATATAATAAAACAAGCTATTTTTTTATTTAAAAAAAATCAATTTGCTTCCAAATACACCCATTGGAGGATTGTCTACAATAGTCAAGCCATATAATAAATATACAAGAGACTACATCTTCTAAGGACGTTAGATTAGCATCCAACGGCCCTCCATCCTCTCTCCCTCTATTTCTTTGACATCTACAAACATTGGCAAATAAGTTATTATATATATATATATATATATAAGAGTGGCTCTTGTTTTATCTAGGCAGAGATGATTGAGTGTTGAACTTGACCATAATTCACCAAATTCCACCCAATTGATAAAAAATACACAATCAAGAGTCATGAGTGAGTACTGTTTCCTGGAATGCAATTGACTAATCAGCTGGAAATATTCATAGAAGTCGCATCATAGCGTAACTCTTAAACCAAAGACCATAAACCATTCTATCACTCTATTTCAAAGAATGTGGGCTTCTTCTAGTCCATTTATTCATCATCTAAAGTTTATGTTATACAATATATATATATATATATTAGTTAAAGAAACTTGAATTTTTATATCTACTGGATAATATTCATTCTAACATGAAAATTATTAATTTTTTTTTAAAATAATTTATATAAACCATATGTAAAATATATAGTTATTAGAGATGAGGTATGTACAAATGGAGGAAAAGAGAAGAACATTCAATCGATATCATTATTGATCTTAATATTCCCACTTTCTTTTTTCCCGAATTTCTATCAACCCAAAATTACTGAGGAAAGTAATTGCATCACAGCACTTTTTTTTTAATTTTTAAATTTAATTCTACCACTTTGAAGTCAAGCTATTGTTTTTTACTAATTTTCAGAATGTTTTTTTTGACAAGGGCTATATTAACTAAGTGTATCATCTATTCCAAATAAAACATCACAAACTTTGATGGTTATATATATATATATATATATATGACAATTGTGGACAAATGTTAGAAATTCAAACTTTGGACTTTTTAAGTAAGTAGATAATATTCATTTTAGAGTTTGCTTGAGAATTCATATTTTATGATGAGTTTATATCTATGAAAGTTTTATTTATTGAACTAATTAAAACAAAACTATTCTTTATTATTTTTAATATTTATGAAAAGAGAAATAGCAATTATTTATTACATCAAAATAAAAAAGAATTTCGATAATTAAATTAAGCTTTGTCTCCCTATTTTATAAACTTGAAAATTTGTATGTAAGCCTGATTTTTTTTAAATCCAAGTCTCAGGATAAAAACCATTATTTTTTTGCTGATAATTTATACTACATGATAACCATACATTGCAATGAATAATAATACCTGGGCAAAAGCATTAATTGGTAGATTATATTCATATCATCTGCAATTATTTACAATTAATGGTTCCAAAATTCAAAATTGATAAAATAAATATATCAAAGGGTATTTTATTTTATATGATAAAAACATTTTTTAATTAATTCAGTGAAATTTAAAATGACTAGTTAGTATTACAAAAAATAAAAAATGTTATGCCAAGAGAGAGAGAGAGAGAGAGAGAGAGAGAGAATATTAATATTGAATAAATACTCAAAAGAAAGGACACATAAAATTAATATGTAGTTGCATATATGGTCCACCTTTATTCATCCCTTCTTCTTCTTCTTCTTCATCATCTTCTTCTCTTTCTTATTGAGATCTTCAGATCTTCATCTTCATGATCTTCATGGTGTTAATGTAATTAAGGAGAAGCATCCCTTGCACATCTAGTGATAATCTCACAGCCTCTAGAGTAAGAGTTTGCAGCATTAGATCCACCACCATGGCAGTTGTAATATGGAGCTCCTGGTGTAGAACATGGCACTGCCTCATTCTTAAGAGCTCCATAACTAATATACCTCTTCTCCTCAATCCCATATAACATCCTCCTATTAATCTCTGAATCCATCTCCATTGCTTCAACCTCACCAATCTTAACCTGCATCATCTTGCTACTACTACATGATGATACTCCCATGCAAACAACAACTAATGTCACAAACATCATCAGCATCTGCATTCTCATTTGATCTCTCTCTCTCTCTGATCTCTTTTATTTTATTTTTTTTCCTCTATGTCTATAAAACAAATGAAGAAAAAAAAATAATAATAATAATAATGAGGAGAAGATGAATGAATGTGTGTTGAAGTTGAGTGGTAGTGATTAAGAAGGCATGGGAATTAAAAGGAGAAATATTAGAAGTGGTTCAGCAATGCACATGCATGATGATGATGATGATGATGATGGACAGTTGCATTTGGGACACAGCTCATGCTTCATGGTAAAGACACATACACTGGTGGTAGCTAGAAAGACAATGGGGAGGGCCTAGCTATGTTTTAGTTGTCTCTTCATTCCTTGTATTGTTAGTAATAATGCTTCCAAGATGAGAAATGCTTTTGTGGACCATGCCTTATCTTCTTCTTCTTCTTCTTCTTCTTCTTCTTCTTCTTCTTCTTCTTCTTCTTCTTAATTTTAGAGCCAACTCTTTTAATTTGTGATCAGGGTTGAGTTTTCATGTCATTGAACTCATTTAAACACTAGCACTCTACAAGTTGGGAAAGTGTGAATGATTAGATCATAAATAAACCATAAATACTTTGATAATTGTGTGTGTGTCTTTCTTTATGTACAGGAAAAACATTTTTAAGGGAGAGAAAAGTGAAAACAAGATGCTTCAATTTGCCTGGTTTCAAAATCTGACAAGTCTCTTGTTTTTTATAAGTAATTATATATATCTTTTGATAGAGTTTTAGCTCTATAGGGTTTAGAGCAGGGTGTAGGTTTGGTTATTTATAATTTTGTAGTTATATATATACAGTAGTACACAATGCCTAAAATCAGAGACTTCCTTGTTTTCCAACCGGGGAAAATGAATTATAGCATGTTGGATACTCAGGGAACCTATGCATCTTTAAAAAACTTACCCTCTTATATATATATATATATATATATAATATTTTGTGATTTTAAACTTTCACAACTTGTGTTAATAACTTGCTCCAAACTTATTAGTTTTTATTTCTTGAAACTTTATAGCCAACTCACTTTATGTCGATGAATTATATAATGAGTTGAATTATTTTTTAGGATTGAGAGGTTAGAATTTTTGTTTTTAATATATATATATATAGATAAGTCATGCCCCAGAAATAGAGGATCAAAATACATTTAGAAACAGTAAAAAAAATTTATTAAAAAAAAAAAACAAGTTTTATTATATATCTAATTTAAAATGGTATGTATCATCAGTCTTAGAAAAGCTACTTAAAATTGAGGGCTTAATTAAATTTTAGTTACACTCTTCGTTTGCTCATAATTTTTTTTAAATAAATACTTAAATAATACCTGTTTTTGTTTATTACAAGCTTCATATATAAATTAGATTTCTTATACATGGGAAAAAGGTATTTAATATTTATCCACTTAGAGAGGTTGAACAGTCACTCTAAAATAAAGCCCCCAATGCTCTATCCTATGCCTTTCCGTATTTTTTGAAAATACAAAATCATGCACTTTGCGGATATACAATTTTTTTTAACAAATTTGATTAAAAAGATGTAATCATTGGATATGTACATGGATCAAAAAATTGATTTTTCACCTTCAATAAAAAAAAATGAGCCTTTGTGTGTATAAATAAAACAGACCTCCTTAAAATTGAAATGATTAATACCAAAGGTTAATTATTCTTTTAATCTTTGATATAAATAATATAATAATATAAAAAAATGAAATAATAATATTTCATGAAAAACTTGGCTTAACCACATGATGATTCATTGAAGTAATTATATGCAAAGAAAATGACAGAAATATATACTAACCAAATTAACCTTATTATAATTAATATTCAACACTTACACAATCCTTACACATAAATATAAAATATCATCTGAATATACATACATATATAATGCCATAAATTAATTAATAGATAAAATACTCTTAATAAAAACAGACACACAGATGTAAATACAATCCAATTATAGAGTTACAGGTTGATAGGATTACAGTAATATTGTTGTGTGCATGGTCTACGATGCTTGTTTACTTGGGTATTGCATGGACCACCACTAGAAGTGTAAGACCGGCCTCCTCCACCACCACAAGTGGCCTGACCCGGAATTGTTGCATGAGGTGCAATCGGAGTCCCCCCTCCGGCGAGCATTCTCCGGGAAGTCTCCGAGTCAAAGGACCATTCTTCTCCCTCTTCTTCTAAGGAGCATTCTCCTACTGAGCCATTGCATGGCACCTTCTTCATTTGGATTTGCATTCCATCAACTCCAACAAGCAAAGAGAGAAGAAACACAGACAATATTGCTAGTAGTGGAAACAATGCAAGAGAGTTTGAAGACATGTCTCCCAGTATTACTCTTGCTTTGTATCTTCTCCTCTTTCTTTTTTATATTTTTTTTCTTTAGCTTGACTGTTTGTTTGGTTGGGTTTAAGGGCCTCTATTTATTTATGCTTAATTTGAGGACCTTCAATTATTTGATGCTTGGTAGGCTGGTAGCTAGCTGGTCCATTCTTTAATATTATGTCTGTTTTCTTTTGGTGTAATTGATTCCATGTGCTAAGGTGATGACAGAATATTGAATCATTTTGTTGTTATTAATTAAATGTGGTCTCTGTTGAATTGTAAACGGGATAAAAACACAAATATGTTTTTTTTTCTTGGCTTTTAAAAAACAGATGTTGGATTAGAAATTGAGTTACGTACGTACCAGGGAAAATATATAATATTAATATAATTTAACTGAAATTACAACCATGAAAAGAAAAAGAGATTTGTCAAATTTACTGTATAAAATTCCATGTCTTTAATTATGTGCCACATAACAATAACTAATTAAAGCGTTTTTTATCATAAAGAACAATTTAGTAGTAGCTTTGCAAAGCAATTTACTTGAGGATAACAAATTAATATGAGACTATTAATTATTAGTTATCTGGATAAATAGCACTATATTTTGTGCATGCATTATTATCATATTTTTTACCACTAAATTCCATTGGAGGATGAGAAATAGTACAGAACTGTTCAATCTGATCACGGGAAGTGGCCTTTAGCCAAGACACCACCACCACCGACTCTTTATTTTCCCCTTTCATGTCACATCATCTTTTCTCACAATAAGATATATATATATATATATATATATATATGGGTTATGTTTAAAGGGCCACAAAAAATAAAGCAATGGAATCTGACCAATAAAAAGAAAAGGTTCCCATCCGCCCACTAATACACAAAAGCCCTCCACCATTAATAACTTGTCCATGGTTCAAACTTATTTCTCTGCAGAAAGACTTGTGTCAATATATATATATAAAAATCATTGATTTATCATTTTATCTATCATTTTTTATATTTTATTTCTTTACAAACAAATCATATAAAAAACACACATTAATATGAGCCATGGGTTGAAATTCAAACTCGTTAAACCCAGATATCAATCGACTAAGAAATCATGATCACATTTCATTCGTCTTTAACACAGCAATGAAATGGAATAACTAAAACAACTGATCATTATGATGAAAGAAAATGATTTAAAAAACAAGCAGTAAAATTGAACACACACACACACACACACATATATATATATATATATATATATATTTATATGGAGAGAGAAAAGAAGATCCAATAAGAAGAAAGAAAGAAAGAAAGATTACAATCATTGCATGCAAGAGAGAAAAAAAAAAAAAAATTTCAATCGACCCGGCATTGCTCGTAAGGCCTACATCCACGGCTCGGAGGATTTCCATTCCGATGAGGGGTGCAGTCGGAGTAAGACTTACCGTTGCCGGAGTTACAAGCAGGACGGCCCGGATCCAGACTACCATAACCAATGTTCTTGCCGCCTTGTTGAAGAAGCCGACGATGAATCTCCGAGTCCATTTGAAACTCCTCAGTGTTGTCTGCTTGACACTCCGCTATGGTCCCATTGCATGTTGTTCTAATTATCAACTTTGCATGATGATGATCACTACTTGTATGTGCATGGTCATTAGAACATGCAACTGATGCTGCAGCTGCTGCTAATGATAATATTACAAGGGAGAAAGAAAGGGAGAATGAGTGTTTATTGTTCTTGGTCTCCATGTCTTTAATTTCCTTGATCTTGCTCTCTTTCAAGTTTTGGTTTCTCTTAAGTTATAAGGGATAGGATATGATATGATATGGATGAAGGGGAAGTTGGAGATGGCTATGGATTTATTATTATTATTATTATTATTATTATTATTAAGTAGTGGAGATTGAAAATGAGAGCGGTGGGGTTTGGAGGACCAAGTGGAGATAGAGAGCATTGCCAGAACCCATTATTATGTTTGGATGTTTGCTTATGGAAATGTCCTTCGCCTACAAAGTTATAATTATACATCTTCTTGTTCATGTTTATGATTTTTTTTTAATATAAAACATGTCAGGTAATTAAACGTTCAATGAAATTAATGTATATATTTTTTTAATTGTCTGGTGTTTACTTCAAAATTTTATTAGAAATGAAAAAGCAGAATAGTACCAAAAATCTATATATCACGTGTAGATTGAGATTCATATATCTGTAAAAATTCACTAGACAATGACCTTTTTTTTTTGGGTTGTCCATGTCATGATGGCAGGAGGGATGATGGAGGAGAAAATGGCTGGCCATGGATCTTTGCTTTGTGTACTAGTAGTGGATATTGGAATAAGTTTGGTGAAGATTGGACCATATATATCTATAATAATATAATAATAATGGGGAGTTGGCCTTTGGGTCTAAAGTTCTAAACTAGTAGCCATTATTTCTGAATGTTTGTTTGTGGAGGGCCCCTGGTCCCCTGTAAAGTTCTAGTGGTCTTACTCACGGGAGAAGTTTGATGATCCTGGCACATCATCATGTTTCATCAGAGTACCCTTATTTACATATATATTATGTTAAAATCAAAGTTTTACATTTAAATATTAATAGTATGTCCAGAGGCAGAATATATATATATATACACACACACATTCACAAGATGAGTAAAACACATTGCACGAACTTACGGAAATAATTTGGATGTATGAATCACCCAATAGATGCGCACGACATATGAACTATGCGCTTGCATTCCAAGAACAAGTCTTGAAAATTCACAGAATTTACAAATAGAAAAAATAATCATGAATTCAGCATATGTGAATGAAAAAACACACAACATTGTTTGGTACTCCTCAGCAGTGGATGTTTATTAAACCTGAATAACCTCCGGTGATCTTGATCTTGAAACAACATCATCAGGTTGTGCCATCATTGTCGATGGTGATACGCTTGGTTGATCATCCATTGATGAAGCATTCTGAAAACAGAATTAAGCAGTAAAGTTTTCCAGGAATATATATATATATATATGAGGTTGATAGAAGAACGAGTTTGATCAGACCTTGTCCTTGAGTGTGTTCTTGAAAGCTTTGTTCATTTCATCAAAAACATCTTTAACTGTCGGTCGGCCTTTGCTTGAGCTAGCAACAGAAAGAACAGCAATTCTTAAAATGGATTCAAAGTCCTTGACATTTAGTTCTCCATTGAGGCGCGGATCGATGAAATCTTCCAGAGGCCTTTTACCCATCACAACATCCTTAGCCTGCATTTGATGCACATATATTATTTATTGATGGCAAACCTCACTAAAGTGATTTCTGTATACATAAATAAAAAGATTAAGGACATGGGTGTGCATATATATATATATATACCTTCTTTGTTAATCGGTCTCGCGCATTGATATCTAGTTCTATAACTTTCCTCCCTGATAGAACTTGCAATGTAACAATGCCAAAGCTATAGATGTCACTGGCACAGGTAATCTTAGCATTAGTCATGTACTCAGGGTCCATGTAGCCTATGGTTCCTCTCACATCAGTAAAAACTTTGCTTTCTTCCATCCCAATCAACTTAGCCAACCCAAAGTCTGATAATTTTGGCTCCATATCCTCATTCAGTAGGATGTTTGTCAGCTACAACCAAAACATATATTCTTCGATAATGTTTTTGCGAGCTCAAAAACATAAATGTACAATTTTTGATAAACATGCGACGCATACTTTGATGTCTCTATGAACAGTACAACCATCAGGGTGAGTGTGTAAAAACCTCAGAGCAAGAGCACAATTCCTCAATATCATGACTCTTGTATCCCATGGAAGAACAGCATCGCCTCCTGTTATCAGTGAAAATTTTGATACATTAGTTTGTGGCGAAGAAATTTGTATTTTATTATGTATGTATTGAACCAGGTTTGAAAATTACTCAAGAGGTTGTGAGCAAGGTTTCCATTGGAACAGTACTCGTAAACCAAGTACTGCTCCCCGCCTTCAGTGCAGCAGCCAAAGAGACAGACCAGATTTGCGTGGCGGATCTTCCACAAGCCTTCAACTTCCCTATTGAATGAATCAGACATGGCAGTCTTGTAGATGTGCTTAACTGCCACAAGTTGGCCACTGGGGAGAACACCTTGGTAGACTCTGCCGGCACTTCCTGCTCCGAGACAAACCTTGTTATTGCCATAATTTATGGCTTTCTCAATCTCCGCTTTTGAAAACCGATAAAGACCTGACCATTTGCTCACAATTTTGCCTTGTACATTGACAGCATGAAGATGCAATGTGTTAGTTTTTTTGCCTAGCATGAAACATTCCTGAGTTGAAGTTTACAACATCAAATTTAATTTGATAATGTTACCTTCAATTGGCTTGTCAGAGCTCTTGGCCACATATTTGATGAGGATAATAAGCAAAATCATTCCAATTATTCCAACTATGGCCACCAATACTGCCTTTATATCGCTATCTGATTTTCAAAATCAATTAAATAGGCTGTGTTAGACTAGCTGATTTTACTCTTGTTTCATGGAATTAGATACTTTATATGTATCAAAGAGTAGCACTCACGTTTGATTTTCAGATATTGATCATCTGCAGGTAGGTCTAAGAAATATCGAAATAGTCAGTAAAAATCCATATGATGGTGAAGCTATTAAAGAATTGCGATGAGGAAAGCTTTTCAATTTCATTAAGAACTGATTCGATGATCCAATGAGGCATTCTCAAATTAATCAATAGTACACATGCATCAGACAAAAGATAAGATATTCAAATAACATAGCAAGATAACATCATTATCAGACCAAGTCGGTCAATGATTTTTGTAAGCTTGGATAAAAACATTCAGCACATCAAGAACCATGTTCGCAATCTTACCTTCTGTATCCATTGCTGGCAAGCAAGTATAGAAGTCTCTAACCCATGTATCATTTGTGATTTTACTTGAAACAATGGCAATGATAGTTGCAATGCTGCATATCTCTTCTTCAAAATCATTTCCCTGAACCTGAAGGTCTGAAGTGACATAATCTATCAAGCGGGAAATCCCTTCAGCGCAGCCAAAACATTGAGTGTTGAAATCCGGCACATCAAATTGAGAACAGTTCTCAAAAATGGGGTGGTAAAGATTTCCATACTTGATCTTAAAAGAATCAAGAGTGAGCTTTGAGCACTCGCCCTCCCCTTGGTATAAGATATCAAAGCCACAAGACCTAAAGGAGTAATTTCCTTGAGAGTGAAACTGAGATGCGCAAGCTTGCCATTGATCTTCAGTGAGAAAAATCTGCCGGTTTCTAGTTGAAAATAAAGCAAGAGCTTGTGTTATAGATTCAAGGGAATTCCGGCAGCACCTTGACGTTTGAACATGCTCCCATACTACTATTTTACCATCCTCCTTGTTGACACACTCCCCAACTGGCTTATAAGGATACCTTCCAAAATCCACACCACAGACTGCAGGCAAAAGAATATTCAAGATTGAAAGTTCAGAGCATAACGGAAGAAAACTCACTTCATTAAAAACATACTGACTAATCAAATCATCATTCAATGGTAAAGCTTACCTGTAGAATTATTCGGCAAAGCTTGTACCTTGATAATGGCAATGATAAGAATAGTGAAGATCTTAGAAAGCCAGCTTGAGACTATCATCGTATATCAAAGATCATTAGTGTTAGGGGTGACTTAAATCATTACCTTGCATATGGTCACATAATAAAAGTTACTCATCAAGGACGCATTCCAAACTCTTTGGTAAACTATCAGATGTTGAGAACAGCCAGTGTCTTGAAGCAGGAGTATAGAGCTGTGACATTGTAATGCTCGAAAGAAACATATTGTTCTCAAATTTCTATTGCATGAACATTTTCTAGCTTTGTATTTGACGTGCATCAGACAAGATGTGAAGATCAGACAAAAGACATGTCCAAATCTACCAACCTGGATTTAAGGGAGGAAACCTGAAACTTGAAAGCTCCCTTCAGACGTTCTTTGAAATCTACGTTTCCAGAATTCCAATAGCTGGAGGACAATAGTCCAAAGAAAATGCAGGGAGAACATTAAACGGTAGAAATCTCCCAAGGCTAATAAAAGCCAAAAACTTTACCATCTTACTCGTGAGCAAAGCTAAACAGCTATCTGCAGAAACCTGGTGCTAAACCATTTTATCATAATTGAAAAATAGATGAAATCATTAGATAAGATTACATTGCACACCACTACTACTACCCCCACAATACATACATCAGATGTTAGTACAGATCATATTTCTACCAATGACTTTCATTTTCAGCAAAATAGCCAAGGCCATAGCTCTCTCTTGACAACATCACCTGCTAAAAGACAGTGCAAAACTCATCACAATCCCTTTCACGCATACCATTTCATGACTCGAAAAATGGAAGATAGATAGGAAGCTTATGGAGAGCAATCTGAAATAACATGCAAAAGAGGCCCAAAACTTTATTAGTTACACAAAACAAATACAACTTCCATGGCAAACCGACTATAGTCTATGGGAATGCATTCATCAGGGACCTTCCTCAGATAAGATTGACCCTATTCTTCCTTCCTAAGTGTGCGGGGGTATGAAATTCAGGCTACACAAACCAAATTTACACCATGACAACTAAAACAGAAGTAGCAGTCCCAATAATAAGACATTGGTTTCCCAGACTCATACCATCCTCTACAGATATCCTCTCAACCGGCTTTGGGTGCAGCAACCCTTCAAATCAACTTGATAATGAAATTATGGCTCAGACTAAGAAATCCATCAATGCAACAGAACCATACAATGAATTCTGATCAAGTTCCAAGTTCTTTAGCATGAAAAGATCACTTGATTTCATTTAGCCAAGCAAGTCTCTGAACAGGTTAGGATTCTTCCCAGATGGCGTGACACCAACCTGCCTTGCAAGAGCATCTTTCTCCAACGAGTCTTGAGGGCTTGGGCCCTTTTTCAAAGATGAGACATTTGTAACACTTTGTGGGTTTTTACTGACAGCATACAAGTTTGCAACTGTTGGATTGGTGGAAGTGCCACTTAGATTTGTCATTGGTGTATCACTATAAAGTGCCATAAGATCAGGTTCCCTGGGACCAGCAACCACAGAAGCATCAGGAGTTGAATGAGCAGGAGTTGGCCCGAGAAGCCCTTCCAACTGCTGAAATGGATCTACTGACGGTTTGGTTTCTGGTGCTGGTTCTCCTAAATCAAGCAAATCAGGAGGTGGTGGCACGGAAGTCTTCTCTGTTGGTTCAGAAGAAGCGATAGCTTTCACCATGGTAGTCGGTTTCTCCACATTACCAGCACTTCCCTTGATCGCTTTATGACTAGATGGTTTTTTCTCATTTTTCGATGATGAAGCACCAAATAATGATGCAGCCAGTTTTTGTTTTTCAGCTGAAACCTCAACCTGCTGTCTCCTTGAATCATTCAAGTTATCACGGGTCTGTGCACTCATTGAGCCTACCCCATCACGATGGGTGACCCCATTTACTGTCTTCTGAGAAGTGGAAGAAGTGCTAGATGCTGCAGAAGATGAATATGTTGGTTTGCCCCATTTCTTCTGGACACCCTCAAGCCGAAGCTTAACCCCAACATCAGCAGATAAAGCATTCAATGAAGATGGCACTTTTGGTGTTGATTGGATATCTCTATCATAAGTTGGGTCAGATACTGGAACTAGATCTGTTGGTGGTGCAAAAGAAATTGGAGCACTTGCAGGAGAGGCCGGCTTTGGAAGCTCATAAGCCTCAAACCTGAGGACATGACCCAAAACTTCGTGTGGGTCTTGACTTCTAAAAATGTTAACGTGGGACATCCCCGATCGTTCGCTTTCAGAAATGTAGGGTCTTGCTCCATTTTCTAAGGACTGCTGCACAAAGCCGCTCAGGAATGAGAGACTTCTATCAACCTGAAATGACAAACAAACTTAAGAATACTAGAATAATACAAAAACAGGCAGTTTCAATCAATTCCTGCCAATATCCACGCGACAAAATGAAAGACATCATCAATATGCTCACAACAAGAATTTGATTAAAATAATCAGTATTGGAACATAGCAAAACCTCATGCCAATTTTGTTATACTCATCTGGAACGAGGAGGCTGACCGCTGAAAGTTATAATTATATATATGACAAAATTCCTTGCCCATTACAGGCTCAAGAAAGGTATACTCCAGTGCTTGAAGGGGAATCTAAATTTACAGATGAGAATCCGAGGGACTGATGATGATAAGTGTTATCAATATGCTATTGTCCTCTCTGGAGACTGGAGCTTGGATTTGAAGTCCCAAATCTCATATTAGACTTGGCATCTGACCTACTCCTTCATGCCCATAAGCAAGGAGTACTTTACATGACTAAAAGACTCATATAAAAAAGCACATGTTTTATCATCATCCACACAATTTAGGTAGGGGTCAAAAAGCAAGGAGCATTACCGCTGCATAACAGTGTAACATTAGCTGGTATTCCAGTTTATTATCTTTCCATAATAAAACAGCTTGCTTCGCAATAAAGAAAGTGATCCTTTAGTTCAATCTTAAGCATGTAATAAACAGAATAGAACTATAAAGACTAAGCAGGATTTACATGTGAGGCTAGTGATGAATGTTGTGCTCATACATATAGTTGGCACATGGAAAAGCATTTGATAGCTCACAAAAAGCTTTGGAATGGAAACACAGTAAATGAATGCTAGTTCTTGAACTTGCTCTGCAACATGTGTAGAAAACACTAGACAATTATTGTAATTACACTAAGATATAGATAGTCAGATAACTCAAAATAAGTCGTTTAACCATTCAAACCAACTCACAAAATAGAATTTCTATTGTAAAACACTAAATTCTTTTCAAATATGAGAACTGATTCCTGTAAAAGTTTTTAAAACTCCACATAATTGCAAATGTCAACAAATATCTAAGATATGTAAACCATTGATTATGGCATATTTCATAAGTAAGCAATTGACCATTTCTATCATAACGCCAGTGACAATGACTTATCATAATTGCAAAACAAATATATAAGGAATTGGTAGGGTATATTCAAGATGCAGCTCACACACTGGCTAAAACTCTGTAACCTTATTCACCTCAATATCTTCACAGCTTGCATCCAATGGCATTACACTCTCCACAGCATGAACATCTAAGCCCATCAAAGCCTGGAGCTCATAGGCTCTCTGCTGCAAATCTGTTGAATGTGATGCTGATAGCTCATCAATTAGCGCCTGGCACTGAAATAAATAAAACAGGTCAATAACTTTAATGTTTTATTGGAAGCATTAAAAACATTAACACTGATCACCAGAAATATATCTCAATGAAAACTTAAAACACTTAGAAGGTATTTGGTTTGGAAATAAGCCTGACCCCCAAAACCAAACACCTTATAGAACTCTTTTAAAGAGAATTAAATATTCAAATATTTAATTTATTATTTAAAAATTAATATTAAAATATTTAATTTTGATCAGCATTAATTAAGTCAAAATGTGGTCAACCCACAAAAAAAAATCGCACCAACTTAATATTTGAAAAGACTCTTTTACACTCTAATTACTTGGCTAAACATCCTCTTAACAAGGAATGCATTATGCATAGCTGAGTACTCATTAAAGTAATTTTCATCTCCTTGTGAGAGGATGTCTTATCAACCCAGTGTATAGATTTCAGTTTCTCCTGAAATTGGACAATCATATCAGAGAATATAATTCACAGTTTTTGTTTTTATATTGCGATTTCTTTCGTACTCAAAGTTTAACTGGCTTTCCAAATAAAATATTAAAGGCTATTCGTAACTGTGGTTAGACTTTGCGAAATTGAAAACATCCACATTATAAATCATCCCAACCTGCATGCAGAAAGCCATTGCATACACCCCAGCAGGTTAAGTTAAAAAGAAGTAATCAGGTTCAAGTGCTAAAGAGCCACAACCATCACAACTGACAAATTATAATAGTAGGTGAAAAAGGATTTGAAGCTCAAAAGGCCAAAATAGGTTTCAAACACTCCAATGACAAAGCAAACACACAAATAAATATAATGGTTTTAAAAAAAGAAAGAAGAGCCCTGGAAATTAATTACCTCTAGCAACATTTCCACTTTTCTTCCAGCAGCAATTTCGAAGGCAAATATTTTCATGATAGCTGTTGTTGCATAAGCCTTCCACCAAAGAAGCGTAGGCAAGGTGAGGATAAACAAAGGCTCATTGTACATAATACATGCATCACCATAGTTTGAATTAAAACATACTGAACATAAGGGAGTTACACTTGTCACTCTTCAAAAGTTCAAATAGCCACAGGACAACTAAATTCGAGCTTACCAAAATTGTAATAAGAAAAACCAGAAAAAAATAAAAATAAGTATGTGTGCATCAATCACATCATCAATGATATACGAGCCTAAACATGAAAGTAAATGGAAGTACCATTTCATGATACAAATCTTGTTAGCACAGTTATGCATCAAACTCATACCTTCACAGTGTCATCATTAGAATGAGCCTCTGCTACATCACATAACTTCCCAATTATATAGGAAGCAGAATACTTCCCATCCATTGTTCCATATTCTCCAAGAACCCAACAAATCACCTGCACTTAGCATTTTGTTACATACTGCATATGAAAAAAATTTTAAGTACACATAAAGCTCATAAAATGCCAGTAAGACAGATGGCAAAGACAAAACCCACGAGAAAAGAAATACCTGCAGAAATACAGATGGAAGCTTTGGCTCCCCAAGAATGTGCAAGTATGACTCCACCTACAAGTGATATAAAGAAGGGCACCACATAGTCATTTATTAGAAGAGAAATACATTTACAGGAAAAGAGAAGCAAAACTCCAGCCCTCATGAAACAGAGACTAAAACCAGGTCACCAGGAACAATTCATCAAGAACTTTGCATAAGCTTCCAAAAAATATATATGGAACAAGAATCCTGAATAAAATCTTGGTGTCAATTATGATGTAAATAGCCAATAAATTTATTTTCACATTTATTTGTGAACAGAATTTTGTACAGACGAGGCAAGTGTAAAAATTTACATGCATAACATAGGGGTACAAAGTTAAATCACAAAGTACCGGAAAACAAATTGGTATCTAACATAAGAGAATACTAATGCAGTTAGTAATGATAGCTAAAGCAAATTCTGATGATTTATCAGAACTAAGTTAAAGAAGACAATTCAACTGATAAGAACAAGGTACATACAGCTGAAGACCTCAGTTGACTATCAGCACCTTCATCATCCTCACCAAAACCTTCAGCAATCAGCCGCATTAAGTTATGTGCAACTCTCACATTTACAAGATCACCGGCATGCTCAAAGACTTTATTCATGGTCTATAGAGTAAATTAGTTAGATAATGGCAGTAGTAGTAGGCATATAAGAAAATTTCAAATAGCACTCTTGCTAGTTATTCAGGAAATATGACAGCAATACATCCACCTGGATAAACCAATGATTGCTTGGTGCATATTGTTCAGCAAGCTCAACGCACCGAGAAGCTATTTCTGTCTTATAGTGATGATCGTTGATGTTTATCATGTAATCTATCATGCGATCAACTATGACCTCCACATTTGTTGACTTTGTCATTTTGTAAAGCAACTCAAAGGTCTTTCGCTTCAGAGTATCATCAGGATCCTGAACAAATGCAAATATTCCAATCAAGATCAGATCAAACAATCACTTGATAATAATGTGTACCATGAGAGATAACTGCTTGGGAGCTCGAACGATGCCCTTTATATTCAGGAATCAAAACTTTTATTGGTCTTGAAATGCATTGGACCAAAAATCATAGCAACTAGAAGATGAAATTTAGGCTTGAAATATACAAGATAAGAATGACAAAACGATTAAGAACCAGAAGCAATATCGTTTTCCATGTCTATCTCATGCTCCTAAAACCTGACCTGTCATATATATACCTTGCAGAAAAATACGTGGGATCCCAGGTGACTTAAAAAAACAGAGATGGAGACTACAGCAACACTTATCCATTACAGTTTAATCAAGAGGCTCATTTTCTGTTAGACAAATTTTACAACCAAAAGTAGTGGATTCTTACAAGACTATCAGGAGATCAACATAATAGGACTGCATTCTCATGTATTTTCTTGCACAAAAGGAATTTTGTCCATAAAATCAAAAGAAGAATGTAAGAAAAGAATGTCAGACCTCTAGGCAATCAATGACAGCTAGTTGGTGTTCCTCTGCTATCTCCGGATTAATCTTTATAAGTCGTCCAAGAGCGTCGATACCCATGTATCTGAGGTTATGGCTGTCACTCTGTTCATAATAGATACCAAAGGCACAATATAAGTGCAGAAACAGGAAGTTAGCACACAACAACAAGCATAAAGTTCCTGTTCAGCTGAACTTTCCATGGGCAACAGCAGCAGGTGGTGGCAAAACAAACCTTCAGAAATTTGGAAGTTGCATCGGCGGCAGCTTCTAATATCTTGGTATTTGGATAGATGGATGAAACACAGCAAATGCACTGATATAATATAGCGTTTCCTATATTGGAAGTGGATTCACCCCTCCTGAAAATGTCGCCCAGGATTGTATACATTTGTTCACTAGCTTGCTTGTCACCATTACCCAGCAATGCAAGAATCTTCAGTAATTTTATCTGAAAATATGAAAGTAACATCAGCAAATAGAAAAAGATTGTTTTCATGAATCCTGGATAGTGTTCAGTCATTCAGAACAGCACAAGACAATGCACACTCACTTTAAGTAAATCAAGAAATCAAAAGTAATCAAGGGTTCTACATCATTTTCCAAAAACTATGGCTAATTCCATAATTCAAAAAAAAAAAAAAAAAAAAAGAGAAAGTAAGCCATGCTCCAAACACGTCAATTAGAAAGCTACTAAATAGCATAATTTGAATTAGTGTCAATATATTTATAAATCTGCTATCAGATTAAATGTGATATCAATGTAAATGAACATGCCATGCATGATCAACAACATAATTAAGAACTAGAAAGATATCAGTCCAAATGTCACCCAGGAGAGTACTACGCTCCTCAAGATTCTAGGCGTGAACAACAGTCAATTGTCCAGTTAAGAGTTACATATTTGAACTAGCTCCGAAGGAGTTGACCCAAAGGCAATATCAACCTATGGCTCAAATAAGCATTTGCACAGCAACTGGAAAACAGCATAAAACCAGTGCTGGGCTACTATGGAAACACGCTAAGGTAATGAACACACAAGTTGTAAGAAGATTATGAAACATGTAGATGTAAGCATCAAACTCACCTGAATGAATGGAGCTGGCATTTGATGATAGTCATAAGCTTTAGGAAGCCTTTTTTCAGCAACTTGTTTTAAGATGCTTACAAAACTCATGACCAGATCTTTGTAAGAGCTTGGATCTGCTGTCATAAGGTCAAAAAGTGGACAAAGGGTTGCACCCATCACACCAGGGTCATTATCACAGAGCCTCTGTAACAACACAAGCAAAATGAAAAAAATTAAAGAAAAAAAGTCAATACAATTGCAAGGAACTCATGCATCTTGATGAGGAGCAATAATTACAGATCAGGATAAATTCCTAAATGAACAGGATACGCTTATAATACTGTCTAAAAAAAATTCTGATAAGAAATCATATGATATCTAAAATCAATTATGGATTGAACCAACACTATGTTGTTTTCCTCCGTAGATGTTATGCAATATCCTCATTCTTAATCACTACCATTCTGAAGTATGACATAAATATGGAAAAATGATAACATCCCTTCTTCAAGGTTTAAATTTGCAATTTAAGTCACTCGGTGGTCAGCCTCCATTTCCTTGGCACCTCAAGGAGCTTTTTACCTAAAAGTCTAAAACCCTTCACCGCAGATTGTGTGTGTGTGTGTGTGCGTGTGTGAAGACCCGCTTTCCACATGGTGGGATCAAATTAATTCAGCAAAAACTTCAGTCATCAGGATATCAAGGCAAACTACATAAACCATACAGACACACCAAAACGAAAAGGAAATTCTTAACCACGGAATAACTTAAGTATAGAACTTGCCGCAGACCAAATTTGTCCTGAATCTATATAACTCAAGTAACGAACCTCACAAAAACACTACCGGTTGGTTTGAGAGCTAGTCAAACAACAAGAGAAAGAAGAACAACTTCATCATTCAAGTCGCATTGGCATAACACTCGAACATACCTTCCTGAAATTAGAGATCAGGTGAGACACTGAACCCGGCGCTCGCTGGTAAAAGCGGTGAAGCGCCATTACCGCCTTCTTCCGGACAGCTTCCTTCGGATGCCCCAACAACTCCACAACTTGCGGCAGCACCGCAGGGATGGTCTCCTCATTGATCAGCCGGCAAACAGCCGTCAACGCAGCGCAAACCACCAGATAGTTATCCGATCTGAGGTCCTTCTGGATGGTATTAACAATCAAGATAATGAGATCGTGATCCTCATTCAAAAACAGCGTGACGGCGAGGTATCCAGTGCGCTTCAGCGACAGGGAATCATCGTGGGTCATCTTCACGGCATGGATGTAGCCGAATGAGGCATCATGGCCGAGCATCTCCACATAGACGAGGCGGATAATATACTCCTTCATACGGCGGCGGGGGACATCAGGCTCGGCGATGCGGCGCTTTAAGGTTTCGATCTCGGAGAGGACGATGCGATCCTCCTCCGCCTTGGAGCGGGCTTCGCCGATGGACTTCACGAGGTCGAGGAAGTCCTTGGATTGTCCCCATCCGCCCTGGGAGCCCATGGCGAGCTCCCTCCCGATTGTCCGTAGCTGCTCCAGCTTCGATCTCGGAGAAGACGACGCCCCAGATCTGGATCTGATGAGAAATTTCCAGCACTTCGAGGGGGCTAAGTGAAATGATCTCGTCGGCTTTCTTCTCTCGGTTCCAGTGGTCTCTTTCTCTCTTTCTATTTCACCTCATCTACGAGGAGTTTGCGGTATGATGTTCCTCGTTTGAAGATAATTATTGTGCCACTGTTGCGTGGAAAGAATTGGGCTTACGCTTTGGTTTTATTGTAAGGTGCTGGATAGGAAAAGAGGTTGTGGAGCGATAGCGGAAACGGGCGATGGTGTCGATCAGAGCCGTTGGATTGGGTTCCGATTGATGGATGAGGGATCTGCATTCACGTGACTCACGTGTTTAATATTGTAATGCGGGGTGGTATGAGTACTATATATTTGAGAAGCATTATTATTCATTATTCGATGGGCGTTCCGCAGCTGTACTGCATTTTCAGTGATTTATTATTTGGTAAATTGGATTTATCTGTCGGTATTCTTTTTTTTTTTTTTCCTTATCTCAAAAAACTATAGAGGTTCTAATATGTGCAAAATTCATTTTTTATAAATAAATAAATAATACTGGGAAGGAAAAGAAATCATTTTTTGAAATTTTTTTTATTGATTTAAAATTAATTTGTGTTTCACAATAAATAGTCTATAAATAACTAAAGTTTATTTGATTTCAGGAATAATTTACTATGGATTTTTTTTACATTTGTTTATACATGAAGAAAATAAAATAATTAATTAATTAAAAAAATTACTAATATAATTAAAAAGTGGTTTATTATATTTTGTTTTTGCACTACTTATTTTTCATGATAAATATACGGTTGATATCCATATTTTCATATTTTATACTAACTTTTTTAATTGATAATATGTACAACAAGATTATAAAAAAAAAAAAAAAAAACAATAAAAACTCTTCCTTGGTCTTGACGTCATAGTTTATGGAATTCGAGTTCCTCATGACTTGTGTTTAGTTTTTCTTTTATTAATTAATAATAGAGTAATGCTATATCGTGCAACCGGTCGCACGAACCAGCCACATGACTGACGTGGCTGGTGATGTGGCGACCGACCCACCAACCCATCATCTTTTTTTTTTTTTTATTACAAATTTGTTTTAATCCCCTCTCTCTCTCTCTCTCTCTCTCTCTCTCTCTCTCGTCACGAGTCCTTCTCTCCCGCACCACCCACACCTGGCCACCGCCAATCCCGAGCAAAGGCCTGGGAAATGAAGAGCCGGGCGTAGGCGTGAATCTTGTCGATCACTGGCCGGACGCAGACAACCGGGTTATCAGCCTGGGGAGTGACAGTGTTCTCCACCCGATAAAAGTACTTGCGCGACAACACGGGTTGCTGCTCGCTCAAATGCTTCATATTACTCTCAAATTTCGTATTCGGGAGATCGGTATCAATCCAATTGTCTCGGAGGTAGCCGGCGCTCCAGAGAGGGCCGCCGGCTTTGGGAGCGGGGGATTTGCGGGGTTTCCATATGCAAATGATGCGGCGGGGGAGGAGGTCGGCGATGGTTTTGTCGAAGACGTGGTCGTCGTGGGGGATGAAGAGGTCGGAGAGGAAGGTCTCGAAGTTGGGAGGGTCGGAATAGCCAAACTCGGTGCGGATCTCGAGGATGAGGATTTCGGAGGTGGTTTCGGAGAGGAAGCGTTTGATGGAGTCGAGGACGACGTCGATGGGGTAGGTGAGGAGGATGCCGTGGCAGACGCGGCAGTCTTGGTTGACGCCGACGTCGAGGACGCGGGCGCCGCGGCAGAGTTGGTGGTAGATGGAGGAGGACTGGCACTGCGCGAAGGGCCGGGAGACGAAGCTGATGCCGATCTTGTCGGTGGCGGAGTCGTGGGTGCCCGGCCACAGGATGTCGCGGATGCGGAGTTTGGAAGGGTCGAGAGCGGACATCCAGGTTTTGTGGTCGGAGGGGTGGTAGTCATAGCCGGGGAAGTGGTCGCCGGAGGACTGGAGGAGGACATGTGACAAGAGAAATAGGGGATTAAAATAAATTTGTAATAAAAAAAAAAAAAAAGAGATGATGGGTTGGTGGGCCGGTCACCACATCACCAGCCACGTCAATCGTGTGGCTGATTCGACCGGTTGGCACGATATAGCATTACTCTTAATAATAGTTATGGGCTTCTTACCAACTCAATAGCTTTTAAGATATGATTACAAAACTGACATGCTTGTGGTCATAAATGAGCATCAAGATATTTATTTGAGTAAAATAGTGATTGAAACATGTTGAATTGTGTGAGCCATAAAAGTTCACTTTTCTTTCTCTTTTTATTCTAAAAATTTGCATTCTTTCATCTCATGCTCATAACCCCCTTCCTCAAATCAATCAATTAATCAATTAATTAATCAATTAATCAATTAATTAATTAAGCATATTCCATAACCCAATCAAGTAAATCTTATCTTTTCTTTGACTCTACTCTATATTTATCTTTCCAACACAAAAAAAAAAAGTAGGGCAAAAATCTTATTTGATTTTAAAATATAAAATCTGTTGTTTTATTTTTGGCCCACAGGGGGTAGGTATTGAGAACCCTTATATTAAGTAAACCTTTCTTTAAAGATTTTATCATTTTACATATATAAAAATGTAATTCATGTTTCATCTATTTTTTTTTTATAACAAAAGTAACCAACATTATATACAGTAAATACATATGCACATATAAAAAATTGATCATACAATTCACAATAAATGATTTAAATTACAAATTCAAACTTAAAATAAATGATCTCTCACCACTAATACTGTTTTAGCGAATATTGAATTTAAGACCTTTGAATGTGTCACTTTTGTTTTTGATATATGATCAAATACCGCTAAAATATGAGTCATTTGATCCGCTTCTATATTTTTGCATCACCATGCATATGACACAGAAAATATAAAAAATAGAAAATAGAAGATGAACAGAAGAGATGAGTAAGAAACTCAATTTTATTGCTCCATCAATCATCAAATAAAGGTACATTGCTAGAGATAAAACATGTGATTGACACAATGGCCCCTTCCATAGTTTTCCTGACTTCCTTGAAATTTATTGACATGTTTGCCCCCATTTTCCCTCCCTTGATGTTGTAGTGCAAGCCATGAACAAAATCAAGATGACATTCCTTTGAGTTTTAGCATTAATTGAACATCCAATACAGGCTTTCTTCCTCTAAAGTCAGCAAAAACCTAAAAACAAAATGCAAAATATTAATAATATATCAATTATTTTAATAAATGGGTTTAGAGTTTATTTTCAAACAGAATTATCATTAATTTAATTTTTTTTTTCTCACCTCATTGGGAGGGATTCCACCTCCAAAAGCAAGGAATGTATTTCGGAATTTCAGACCAAGGTCCCTGATAGCCTGAAAATAAAATAACATAAAATAAAATTATGATTTTTTTTATATATAATTTTTTTATTGGTTTTTGTTTTTTGTTGACATATTGGGTTATTTTTTTTTTCAATTAAATGCTTTAATATAATATAAAAAATAGCTGAAAATTGCAATCTTTACTTTAGGGTTAGACAACCCAACACCCTCCAATTCTGAGAAAGCATCAGCCGCAATTACATCAGATAACTGCAATAATAAACCAAATAATAATAATAATTTTATTAAAACAAATTATATATGCACACAAAAAGAAAATATCAAAACAATTTAAAGAGGAAACAAAGGCTATACCAGATAATCAAAGAACACAGAACCATATTGCCCTGCGATCACATAATAAAAAAAATAAAAACTAAATTAAAATAACAGTTTAAATTTATATGAAAAAAATAAACATTTAAATAAAATTCATTTCAATATATATATATATATATATAAAATAGAAGTTCATACCTGCAAACATTTGTCTCATATTGGTGCAAATGGACTTGTCCTGAGGAAGAGGAGGAAGAAATTCACTTTCTGACATAATTCTATGATAAACATCATAAATAGATTCCGAACCACCAGGAATATATTTTGAATGTAATTCCAAATCCACACTAGCAATTTGCACCTGAAAATTTAAATAAATTAATATTTAAAAATCATATTAAAAAAAAAGAAACATATTAATTTATTAACTATGTAAAAGAAAATGAATTTACCCAGCTCTGCAGTTCTGCAATGAGAGATTTTCTCGTTGTGGTGATGTACATATCAAGCACATGATCAGGAATAGGAGCCCCTGTTTTGTAGTGTTTTCCCATTGCCTTCATAGTGTCCCTATTAAACAAATACATTTTTTATTTAAATACATATTGGAAAATAAATAAATAAATAAATAAATACTTAACTGTATTATTACCTTTGGAAACACCAGTAGATCATAAACATCGAAACCAATTCATAAGACCCGGCGTCGAGGTTACGAAATCCAGCGACCATATTTTCGTCTTGCTGAGTTAGTATGCCTTGAAGCGCATGCCCCATCTCGTGGAAGAGACCTCGCATCTAAAATAACACAAATCATATATATATATATATATGAAAATAAAAAATTTATAACGTAGAAGTTTATAACGTAGAATATATTTAGAAAACCAGAATATTATAAAAATGATAATGGTGATAAATACCCCGTAGAATTCCATGAGAGTGGAAGTATCAGAAGTCGGAGCGTCAAATGGTGTTGAAATTAAATAAACCGGCAATCTAGTTGATTGACCTGAATGAACAAGCGTTTTGCTATGAACAATGATTTCACTGGTCCAAAATCCGGAGTACTTTCCTTCTCTGTAATATGGATCCAAGTATAAGTATCCAAGAGGTTGGCCGATGCTTTGATCTTTCAGAGCGAAGAATCTCACGTCTTTGTGCCACACCTATAAAATAAATTTTTATTTAATATAATAAATATATATGTTAATAATTAATAAAATATGTATATTTGCTCAAAGATTAATAAACTAATAATAATAATAATAATAACAGTAAAGACTTACTGGAGCTTGACCATCTGCAGGTTCAATGACAACACCAAACATTTTGTTTACGGTGGCAAAAATTTGATGAATCAGTGCTTCAAGAGTGAAATATTGAGTCACAGAGTCCTGCAATATTAATTCTAAATAGTTTTTCAAAAGCAAAAAAAATATATATATTTTTTATGGATGTATCTAAAATTCATGTTATTGGAAAAATTAGACGAAAATCATTAAGGAAATAATAATTAATTTTATAACAAATAACTAATAAAATTACTGAGAAAATGTAATGAAAACCTCATCCACGTAGTTTGGATCACCACCGTTTTTCATCCACTTCCAATATTCGACATCCCATTTTTGCAAATCATTGGCCGCACGAGGATCATCACGTCCAATAAAGCTCTTAAGATCATTAATATCTATACACCACCAAACGTACAAATTAAAAATATTTAAATACATACAAATTATATTGAAAAATATATATATATATATAATAAAAAAAAGAAAATACCTTTAGTCGACAAAACTTTTGAGGCTTTTCTTAGATTTTCAAGAACACCATCCACCATTCCATATTTCTTCCCCAATGTCATCTTCAAAAAAAAAAAAAAAAAAAACCAATATCAAGATTTATCTAGCAATATAATAAACATTATATAAATATATGAGCCCAATTGCACCATCGTCTATTGCCACTAAAGTTTCTTAGATGCTGGCAGAGATCAAAGTTAAATCCCCACCGGACCTAAAATATACTTAGAAAATCCATGCTCGACGTGACAAGAGACTAGTCCATACTTGTCAAATGTATTAGACTTTCAAAAAAAAAAAAAAAAAAAGAAAAAACAGAAGAAGAAATACCTCAGCAAAGCTATTATATCCAAGAAGTTTAGCTAAATTCCGTCTAAGTGTCAGCATTTGCTCAATTACTGCACCATTATCTAAAGCTCCGTAAGATGCCTTTTGTTTGTCCGCAAGATATAACACTTGACGTACGGAACGATCACAAGCGTGTTTCAGAATGGTATAGGCGCTTGTATCTGAATCAGCAGGGAAACATATTTTGCCCAGTATGTTTGGCAAACCCTGCCATTGAAATACCATGTTAGATTAGCTTCATTTAATTCAAATATATATATATATATATATATACAGATAGGTTTATGTATTTAGAGTGATAATTTGCAGTACCGTTAGTGAACTCAAGTTTCCAGCCATGGCAGTCAAAGTAGAAGGTAGAACACTGACTGTTTTCTCCAGAACTTTGTTTTGCACAACAGAGTAATCTGAAACTGAATTTCCTGCGTATTGATCTCCCAATGCATCTAGTTGCTGGCAATAAATCAGTAGGGAAAAAAGTTCAACAAAAGGAAAACTCATTTATGATTTTGGTAAATGTATATATAGTAATTTTATTAATGTTTTACATTCTTGATGTCCTTGACTTTCTGTTTATCTGCAGCACTGAGTTCAACGCCATTTTGTTTTGCTTGCTCCAAGTAAACTGTCACATATAAATTAAAACATGTTTCCTTTTTTTTTTTTTTTTTTTTTGACTTCATAAAAAACTTTGACACAACTTTAAAAATTCACTTATAATTTTTGAAAATCAAGTGTTTAACTAACGTTGGACAACACTTCGTTGGGAATCAGTTAATTTGGAATAAGAAGGAGACGCTTGAATAGCTTTGAAGGCATTAAGAATTGGAACGCTTGTCCACATCTTGGTCTCCAAGTCATCCAACAAGTCCTAGATTAAAAAAAAAAAAAAAAAAAACATGTTCATTAATAATAATAGTAATAATCATAATAATATAATTTTAAATTAAAAAAAAGTGTATGTATGTATGTACGCTTGCAGTGCCAGCGGCATCACCGAAGTTCACTGAATCAAATCTCATATAGTTTGCCATCATATAAGCGAATACTTGAATACGATCATAGATTTTTTCCAATGGCCGCACTAACGAAATATAATCCGGCTTCACGGTTGCCTCTAGTGCCGCAAGATCTTTTTCCTATGTACCAAATAAACAATAGTTAGTCATAAGTAAATATATAAATAAATAATAAATCAAAAGATAAGAATTACCAGTTTAGCGACAATTTTTTGGGCACCGGGAACCAGATGTTCAGGTTTAATAAGGTCATAAGGGGGAATGTCCCAGTCTAAAAGGAGAGGGTTGGATTGGCAAGCATCTTTTTTGGCCAAAAAAGGGAGGGAAGGAGAATGGTTTGAGGAAGTGGGGTGCCGAGCCGTGGCGGAGACGGAGCAAGTGAGCTCCGCCATGATAACAACGGCCAGGGCCAACAAACAGGGCCTAGCCATTTTATTCGGCTCGGCAAGTTTAATTACGTACTGGGGATGCTAGTAAAAAATTTTTAAAATGGTTAAATGTAGCACCCTCAGAAAAGGGAGCCAAAGTGTGAGATTAAAGAAAGGAGAGTAAAAGTTATATATAGAGATGCAAGGAATTGTTTCTGTTTGGTTTGTTGTTGTTTTCTTGGCTAAGTGAAAACATTGGACCGTGTCTTATGAATACTAAATTTGGAGGGGTTTGAATAAGCCATGGTTGGTGATAATGGGTTTTTTTTTTTTTTTTTTTTATAATAATTTAGTACTATATTATTATATTATTTAGTAAAAAAATATATTTTTTTTTTCACTCTAGTTAAATATGTTCAATTAAAAACAACATACATGTGTATCTAATCAACATTAGATGAATATTTGGCAAAAACTGGTGAAATATGTTCAATTAGAGGGGTTTGAATTCTCAGAAATAACTCACTGGTGATGTTGCAATCTCCACTCATGTGTACTCATATTAGAGACAATAATTCCTGCTCACTCGCACAATAGAGATACTATAACAAATATTTGTCACTTTTGTCGGGAAAAAAAATATTTATATAAGGAACTCAAACTTCTATTTCTTGAACCATTTTTATTAGTAAAAAAAAAAATTAATTTTACATGGAAACCCATGCGAAAGAGATAGAAGTTCTTCAGTCAAAGTGATCATATATAATAAAAAAATAGAATTAAAAAGTATTTTTTGCATAAACATTAAGGAATGATATATTTTAGTCTGATTGAACAAGTCTTTTGTATTTGATCAACTGCACAGAAGAGAAAAATTTATGTGGTTGATCCCAAATGGTTGGGGTTGTGTTGCTTAATTTAAGGAAATTATTTAATTTATTAATCAACCTCTAATATGCTTTTGGAATTTATATTAGGAATGAAATTAGTTATTGGAGTTCAAATTAGCAAAATATTAGGGAGATTTAACTAATTTCGTTTTCTTCAAAACTTAACAAAATATTTACCATGCATGCATAAACATTGCAAGCTCTAACATCAAATATATTAAGAAATTTTACAATTTCATAGTACTGAAAATCATTTGAAATAATTTAAATATTAATTCAAAATCTCCATTGATTTATCATTGAAAGGGAGAAGAAACAAACAATGGACTTATCGCATATTTTACATGAAAAACAAGAAATAATTCTCATGATATTGAAGCATCATAAATATATCGGACAAAAAAAGATCATTGCATCTTAATTTGTCCCTCGGTGTTCTCCTCTTATTTAAATATTTTAAAGCGAATATATAAATTTAATCCACAGAGGTTGACAATATAAAAAAAAAACAAATTGTAAGTAAATAACTTAGCATCATCCGCTTCATTGTGAACAATATTAATATACAAAATTCAAGTTTTGAGTTCAAGTCTTATTAGACGTAATGACTATAACAAATTTCTGATTGTGAATACAGATTTGTAACACAAATTCTATGTCATCAAATAAGGATATACGAACCGAATGATTAATTTTTGACCGATGTGTAGGTTTTTTCATTTTATTTGTCAAGTAAATAAATTAATTAAATAAAAACAATGTAAAAAACAATTTTTTTATAAATAATTTTTTTTTTGACAAATGATTATTTTGTCCTGAATGCAGTGCTAAAAAGAGCCGTCTATTAATTTTTTTTTTTCGATTAAAATGTGCCATTAAGTTGGCAATATCAAATTTCCTTAAAATGATAAGCATACATTGAGCATATCTTCTGCTACTGCTTTTGGTGTATAGTGTCAAAATATAAAAAAAATACAAGAAATTATATTTTAAAATACATAAATAAATGCAATAAGTAAAATATCATTTTGAAAAAAAATCTACCAAATATAGTTGAAATTTATGTTGTTTAAGCAAATGCTTTAAAATTTAAATTTTAATATATTAAAAAATATCTTTCTAAGGAGATTTTTTTTACAACACTCTCAATATTAATTTTAAATACAATATATATATATATATATATATATATATATATATATATATATATATATATATATATATATAGATCATTGCAATAATCAAGTCATAACACATTTACCCCTTGTTTGGCTGATAAGGAGAGGAGTGATGAGTGTTTAAAAAATATATTATATTTGGTTAAATGGAGGAGTGAAGGGGGTTAATTTATTTTTTTTGTTTGGTTGGAAGGAGGAATGAGGAGTGGAGAGGAGTATAATATGTATTTGACCAATTTAGTATTTTAGATAAAAATAATTTTTTTTACAATATTTTTTTATTTTTATATTATTATTATTATTAATAAATCAATAACTACCTACCACATTTTTTTTTTCATATTTTTAATATTTTTGCATAAATTTTTTATTTATAACTTTAAACCAATATTAAGAAATTGAAAGTGAATGATACCAAGGATATGATTTTTTTTCTTCAAATAGATAAAAGACATAATTGCATGTTCACATAAGTATTTTATTATAAAAATTGTTTAATAATCCCACACCTTCAAACCCCTCCTCCTCATTATTACACCCCCAAGTAAACAAACATAATTCATTCTCACCCTTTACTGCCCATCTAAAATCCCCTAACCAAACAAAGTGTGAGGGGTTTATTTCAGTACAAGTGAGAGGAAGTCAAGAAGTGAGGCAAGTGTCACTTCCCTGAAGTGGTGGGAAGTAGTGGAAGTGATATGACATCTCTCATTTTTCGTGTTTATTTTGCAGGAAGTGTTTTTTTTTTCATGAAGTGCTTATTTTTCCACTTATGGTGTTTATTTCTGTATAAGTAGTGTCACTTCTGAAAGATATTTGGAAGTGGGGGGAAGTGGGTTTTATAGGAAACTTACTCCCCCCACTTCAATGTAAAAAAGATCGAAGTGAGTTTTAACTAAAATTTATTGTAGTATGATCCCTCATTTCAAAAGAAATGAACATCAGAAATGGAGGAAATCAATCCACACATCCCCTCACTTCTCTCCATTTACACATAAAACAAACGCCCCCTAAATAGCCACACGAGGGAGATCTAAAGTTGGTATCTCTAAATGCATTATCGAAACATAATAATGAAAAATAACAAATATTGATATTGTCATTTGTTAGAATAAAAACAAAATATATCACCTCATTAAGAGGCATCCCAATCTCCTCTCGCACCAAGACAATGGACCAGCTCACTTATTCCAGATTCTTGTCCCACCGGCTGCTTCACTACTTGGCAAAAACATGTTGTCATCCCACACGCCACTCCCACGCAAAACTTAAATGCAGAATAAATATCTATTAAATGCATAATAAAGGCATTCTTAATCTTTTGAATAATGGCAAATAAATAGGAGCTAAATAATGCCCACGTTTATTATTTAAATTTTTTATTTAATAAATGCCAAAACCAAAAACCACCTGATCACCCTCCTATAAAGGACCTCATGCATCTTCAGTGCCCCCATCATTACTACCTAATTAAACCATGCAAAGCCAGCACATTCTCATAGTGACCATCGGCTCACAAGGCCAACTCAACCCTGCCCGCCGGCTGGCCGTCCAGCTTTGCCGGCTCTCCTTCTCCGGCCGCATCACTCTCGCCATCCCTCTCCACTTCTTCCGCCGTCTCTTCCCTTCTTTCCCTCCAAACCAACCCCACCCCCTCCCCGGCCCTCCCCCTCACCAAATCTTCTTCTCCTCCTTCTCCGACGGCTCCGACCACGGTTTCGACCCCAACACCGGCGATGGCCATCTCTTCATGCTCAAGTTCAAGCAAGTAGGCTCCCAAACTCTAACCACCCTCATCCACAGCCTCTCCTCTCGGGGCCACCCTGTCACCGGAATCATCTACACCATCCTCTTATCTTGGGTCCCCGACATCGCCGGAGAGTTCAACATCCCTTCCTTCTTCTTCTGGATCCAACCAGCCTCCGTCTTCTCCATTTACTACCACTACTTCACTGCCTTCAAAGACCTCACCAAAACTCAACTCCCAGGCCTCCCACCATTGTCCTCCAAAGACCTCCCTTCCCTCCTCACCAATGCCTCCTCCGACCCTTACCTCCCGGACTTTGAGCTCATCATCAAAACCCTACTAATTAACAAAACCAAGACCAAAGTTCTAGTGAACAGCTTCACTGCTCTAGAGAGCGGAGTCATCTCCGGCCTCGCTGACAAGCTTGAGCTCCTCACAGTTGGACCATTGATTGAGGATGAGGATGATGATGATGATGATGATGAAGATGTTTCTCTGTATGAGCATGACTCAGATTACATGCAGTGGTTGGACTCTAAAGAAGAAGGGTCAGTGGTTTACTTATCATTTGGGAGTCTATCAGTGTTGTCAGAGAAGCAAGTGGAGGAGATACTGAAAGGGTTGGAAGCGAGTGGGAGGCCATACTTTTGGGTGGTGAGGAGGGACAACAGAGGAGAAGCCATTGATGAGAAGTTCAAGAAGATTATAGATGAGGAGAAGGGGAAGGTGGTGGGGTGGTGCTCACAAGTGAAAGTATTGAGGCATAGTTCAGTGGGGTGTTTTGTGAGTCACTGTGGGTGGAACTCCATGTCTGAAGGATTGGCTGCCGGCGTGCCGATGGTGATGGTGCCGCAGTGGACGGACCAGATGACGAACGCGAGGTTGGGGGAGGTGCAGTGGAGGGTGGGAGTGAGGGTGGAGGTGGAGGTGGTGGAGGAGGATGGGGTGGTGAGAGGGGAGGAGTTGAGGAGGTGTTTGGAGGTTGTAATGGGGGAGGGGAGTGAGGGACTGGAGATTAGAAAAAGAGCTGCCTTTTGGAAGGGCAAGGCTTTGGAGGCTCTTGGACAGCATGGCTCTTCTGCGATTAATCTTAAAACTTTTATTAAATATGCTTTTTGAATTTTCTTATATATTATTGTGGGTCTTTCGTTTTATATATTGTGTCGTGATAATTATGTATCGAAGTTGGCGGTGAGGTTGTGTTCTTATATTTTTTATTACTTTTCAAAAATAAGTCAAGTGTTTTTTGCCTTTTATGTTTGGATAAATTAATTGAGGAATACTTTTATATGTGTGAAGTTGTTTAGATTTATATTCTTAAAAGGATTGAACATTCATTGAGTTTTTATTAAATCTCAACTACTATGTATTCAAAACTCAGTAATTACTATTGATAATGATAATAACAACATCGATGATGATGATGATAATAATAATATTATTTTTTTTGTTTAATAAAAACAAAAAATATAAGACTAAATTTTATTCACCAGAGAATAAGAACAATAATAATTTCGCATCCCAACAACAAAAACAATATTGCCATTTAGTAATTTAGTAATTTCATAAGATTAATTTAATAATTCATGAGGTAGAAAAAACTATTAGGTTGTGAAAAGACGGGGAAAGAAATTTAAAATATAGTTAATTCTTTATTTCATAAGGCTAATTTAGTAATTTCATAACACCCAAAACAGATTCTGAAAAGTGCTTTTCCCTGAAGCATCACATGACTAACTTCTGTTGCTTCTATATAAAAGTTAATACAAACAAATTTTTTTGCCATGTTTAATAGAATATTTTTTCTTTGGAAAATAACATTACCATGGGAGAATGATTGCATTAGGTTGAGGGAAAGTGATTCCCTCAACACCTTGTTAGAAAGTTGAGTTCTCATGAGAATGGAAACTAAAATCTATTTTTTGACCAAACTACCCTCACTTTTTTTTTAAATTACATCATTGTCATTAGTTGTATTTTGGGTATTATATACCAAATATACGCCGTATATAAATGTTCTAATTTAGTATTCATAAATTTTTGTTTAATGTTAATTAATATTAGTTTTATTGTTGGTGAAGTTGTTAGTGTGTATGAAAGGTTAATTAATTATTATTTAATATTAAAAACAATGACAAGTTGTTTATAAATAAAATAATATGGGGGCATTTATATGTCATTTTACAAAAATTCCAACGAATATGTTCTTGTACCAAACACAAAAATGTTACTTTCTCATCAATTTAATCAAATTTTTCAATGCATACCAAATAAAAGAATATTACTTTTCTAGGAATTACTTTCCCATCAATTACATTCCATCACAACATTCTCGTGGTAAACTACCAAACGCGTGTTGAGTGAATAACTTTTCACTCAACCTAACGGAATCATTCTGTCATGGTAATGTTATTTTCCAAAAAAAAATTCTACCAAATATGCCAACGTTATTCTCTTATTTTATTTTTTAAAAAAAATAAGTTATTTTCTCATGTATCCGACGCCACCATAATGATAGGATGAAAAACCACTCCCTTTGCTCCAAAACTCCAAAATTCAAAGCCCTAATTTCTCCCCCAAATTTCTCAGATTGCGGAGGATCACCTTTTCTTCTACATCTCCCTCCCCAATTTGAGCACTCCTCGACTTGTTGCTACTACACTATTCCGTCTTTCCGGCTCCTTCTCTACCTCCATCTCGACGACACCATCTAACTAAGAGGTAACAATTTAGTCCGGTTTGATTTCTCAATGTTAAATTTGACAATGAGAGTGAGATTTTGTTCTTCTAGTGGTTCTAATATGTATAAATATAATTGTCACGGTGGAACTCTGCTAGTTATAATTTCTAACAGATTGGTGTCCCTTACTTGAGTGATTGTAGTTAGTTAATTTGTAAGACTAAGAAAGTTGATAATTTTATAGCTATTATAGCAATGCTTTTATGATATTTGGACTTTGAATATCAATAGCCTTAAACCTATAAATATTATCAAATTAAGATATATATATATATATATAAACAATTTTTTTATTTTTTTATCAGTAAGCAACATTGTTTAAATTAAAAATTTATAGCTAATTTTACCTAATCTTAAATTTATCTTAATTTTTATAGGAAATAAATAAAATTAATTAAAATTTTAAAATATTTTTTCATATAATTATATTCGTATATTACATATTTAATAGGAGTAACACTGGTTTTACTAAAAATCTAAAATATTTTTAATGCGAACAATAACTATGTATTTTTTTAAACCTATATATATGGGTTAAGTAAATGCGATATGACTTGGAACACTTGCATCCCTAGATGTAGCAATTGGAGTGAGTACATGGATTAAAGCTTGAACTCATGTAGAAATGCTAATTGTCTCAATAAAAAAAATGGTCACTTTTGCATTCTAGCTCTTATATTAAGTACACGGAGATCCTGTGAACAATAAATGGATTGTTTCACCTATAGAAAGGGAAGTAAATGCGATATGCTTGGAAAACTTGAACTAAGAATTATACAATTTACATAACAGTAGAGTTGTAGAATTTTATCAGTATCTCATCTTATATCATGGTACATTGGCCGCTTAATTCTTGTATATTTCTTCCTAAATGATACATGAATTGAACACCATTGCATTGGGAGGTTCCGGAAATTCAAACTTTTCATGTATACACAAGCACACTGCCATTTTTCATAATTTGTATGTTTTCATGTCTGCTGCCAATGATGTTTTCTATATGTTTATCTTGTCACTCATTATCATTTTTTGTCACCATAGATGCTGTTGTGCATTTTTGGCCTTGGCTGATGTCAGGCTATCATAGCATCAGTGACATTCTCATGGAGGAGGAGGTTAGATCTTCCATTGAATATTTTTTTTCTTGTTTTTTTAGTTTCAGTGTGTTCTTAATTGTTATTTTGTGGTTTAAGCCTATGTTAGTTGTTTTTCAGGTTGAAGCAAATGGAGTTGGGTTACTGGATCCGGGTTCAGAAACAAATAATGTAAGATTTTAGATAACAGAGCTAGAAACCTACTCATCTTTTTTTTCATGCTTTTCATTTCTTTGTTTACCCAGGTTGAAAAAGGTGCCAAAGTTGATCTTCCCTTTTGGCTTGCTCATGAGTTATACTTGAGGCAAGCAGTGTCAATAAATGTGCCCGCTTGCTTAAACCAAAAGTAAGTGATGTTCTCCTCCCTCATGCCTTAAATTGTGAAGTGATAATTTGCAATCATTGCCACATGTGGTGAGAGAATGGTGTAAGGATAAATAAGTTTCTATCATCCCATTAAGGAGGTCATAATTTTAGGAAAATCAAATTGTTATGCAAGGTGGGGATAATAGTTCTCTTCCAATATGATTATCTAATGGCATTGCACCATGAAACTGCAGGACAATAAAGGAAATCGAGGCTGATGTAGCATGTGTGGATCTGAGGATTAGGTGTCCATACTTCTATGAGTTGGGATGCAAAACTGTTCCATTGTGAGTTTCCTTTTGCATATGTTGCCAAATGCCAATGACTAAATTTGCAGGCCAAATCCAATCCTTATGCTATAATTCTACAATGGCTGTTTCATTTCAATACGAGTCATTTATGGATATATATATATATATACAATATGGTTTCCTCTCACTGAGCTTTATCTGTGGTTAGAGTTGCGGACAAAAGCATCGGGCCATTCCTCCTGCACACATTCAGCAGCATGTACAAGGAGGTCCTGAGTAAGTCACACAGTACTCCTTCAACTGCTGCTTCTAAATTCTTGTCTCGATTCACAAAAGAAGAAGCTCAGCGTGAGTCTCTTAACCATCCCTGGTATCACGGCCCCAATCCGATCATGATACATAGGCATTAAGCTCCAAGCCTTTACACCTGGCTACTCTCACATGTATTTGATAACACTATTTAGATTAACATTGGCATCATTTAAGAAATGGAGAGTTGGTGGATCAAGGTTGGAGAAGACATCCATTCCGGGGAGAAAACGGAAAATAGTCTTACCAATCGACCCTCCTTCCTCGTAACTTGATTCAAGATCCTTGGGCATGTTGGCTAAGGTTATAGGCTTGTTGAATACATCAGTGTAGAACGCGTGCCGCCTAGAACATCTAAGGGCATCACATATATACCAACTTTTTTAATTTTGGTATCAGAGGCTATATACCAATAAGGCTATCATCACGGTTGAAACAGAGTTCACCGAGTACTAAGGTTTAAAGCACGCACTGGCATCATCCATGACCTTCATGTGCTGTTTGACTTTGCTTTCTTTCTCATTCTTATTTTTTCAGAGATATATGATCATCAAGAACGTTGAATGCATACTGTAAATTCAGTCGTTTGTTACCTTGTTGACAATCTATCACTTTGATAATGTCCGTCACTAGTATTGTATTAATTAAAGGAGGGAATGGATGACACTTGGCCTGGGTTGGCCTGGAGCCAGCCCAACCAAATTCGCCAGGTTGATAACCGTAACTGGCCCGCATCGTAGATGGTCTAGTTTCAAGTTTAGGTTTTCTCAACCTGTGGCCGAGCAGGTTAATTAGAATTTATTTTAATTTTTTGAAATTTTTGTTGAAAAACGTGTCTCTCATTTATTTCTAATTAATATAGTAGCCAACTGTCTGTCTTATCGTAAAATGTTTGAATTATATTCATGGTTTGATCCTATTATCTCATAACCACCAAACTAATGTTTTTCTAACTAACATAATAAAAATTAAAAAACAAAATATGTTTTAAAAAACAAAAAAGTATTTTTCACTTTTGTTTTTCGATATATATATATATATATATATATATGTTCATTATTTTGCATTCAAATTAATATTTTTCGTTTGCACTGATAATTGAAAGCTTGTTAAAGTTTTATTCATTGATAGCATGAGTAAAACAATGACTTTTGGTTCAAACATAAATCAAAATTTGATTTTAACAAATAGAAAAACTTATGACAATCAAGGCCTAATAAAGTAAAAAAGAATTATGCGGGATTTGATTACTCTGGCGCTCAAGAAAATGCATGCACAATTTAATTCGATAGGTAAACAAATTAATTGTAAGTTATTTTTATTTAAATTATTAGGAGTTATCTTAAGTTCTTATTTATTTGAAATATATTTTAATTGTTAATAATACAATAACAATGTAGTGTGAATCACTTAGGTAGCGTTTAAAAGTGAAATCTTTTGTGTCCAGCCTTGATCCCATCATGGTAGCATGCAAAAAAAACTTAATTCCAGTGATAAACCAATTAAGTACAAGTAATTCATTTTTTTTAAAAAAATTATTTTGAGTTGTTTTGAAGTCTATTGATTTATGAAAATTTTAATTTTAATTTATTAAATGTTTAAATAATAATTGTTTTGTTTTCATTCTAGTAATTTATTTTTAATAACTCTAATACAATGGAGCGTGTGCTCTCTTTGATAATGTGCTTACTGCATCTTACCATTCACTTAAAATTTTTTAATTTAACAATAGAAAATTATTTAAACAAATAAATAATGACTTTAAGAGAACCCCGCCGGGTCAGGCCCGGCAGACCCGGTTAACAGGCCCGTGCACATCTTTAGGTGACTACTAATAGTTTTAGTTTGACCAATTCAGACCTGGCCCAGAGCAGTTGAAAAGAAGGCTTGGGCCTGAATAAATAGCCCAATAACAATAACAGTGAGTGAAGTAAATAATAGTTTAGTTCCATAAACTTTTTATATGCTCTCATTTATATAAACCATCTGTAAAAATGGATGTGTATGAAAACTCATTTATAAACATAATGAGTTTTTTTTTTTTATTTACATGCCAGCCTTCTGCCTTTAAACTGTTTGATCCTATAACATTGTGGGCCATTCTTATTTAAAAAAAAAAAAGAAAATATCAATGAATCACACTTTTTTTTTTCTTCCGGAATGGAGAGGGGGAATGCCCAATCCTTTTGAATGAAAATAAGTATTTACTCATCACTTGATTAGTTTATTATTTTAAATAAAAACCTATTAATTTAAATAATTAATTGTAATAATTAGAGTAAATGGTTAAATATAAATATTTAAAATATAAATATGGCACTTGACATTGAGATTTCATGGGGTAGAGAGTATAAAACAAAAGCCCCCTCAAGACATGGTAGGTTGGAAATTGGTTTGAGGACTTGACCAACCCCCTTAGACAAGCGAAACCATAAAGCCACATCCCCTTCTATTGAAATCAAAATAGAAGACAAGACTTTGTAATGCATCACCCTGTTTTGTTTTCTTTTCTTTTCTTTTCTTGAAAAAAGAAACATGAACATGTGTCAAGTGGCCCCAAATTATTTTAAATAATCAAAATATTTCATTAACTCTTTCTTTCTTTCTTTCTTTCTCTTTTGGTTGATGCCTTATGTTTGCCTCTTGCCATTGTTATTGATAGCAATTACCACCATTGCCTTCTCTTTGAGTAGTGAGGAGGACTCACCCTCTCTTGATGCTTCTGTTGCTTTCTTTGTGGGTCCTGTTTATTAGATGAGCATTTAATTATAGGGTTTCATTATTATTTATTTTTTTATTTTTAAAAAAAGAGAGAGAAAGGGTATTGTCAAACATTATATATATATATATATATGGGAATTTAATGGCATGAATTTTTTTTATCTGTGTTAAAATGTAGGAAGATTCTGGTTTACATGAGTTTAATGTATTGAATCAAGCTGGATGTATTGTTAAGTGGTAATTTTCCTTTTAGATTAATGTTTTTTTATGAATTTCATTATTTTTTTGTATTTATCGTGTTGATAAAATTTTAATTTAATTTAATTTATTTGTGAAAATTTATAGTAAAATATGAATATATGACATATTATCCCGCTAATGCTGCTCCTTACCAGAGAAGAAAAAAAACTAGTTGGTAAGGATGATTCTAAAATATTGATCATAATTTCAATCTTTACAAGGCTAATGTTTTTAAAAGAGTTTATTTCAAAAGTGAAAAAATATATTCTGATAATAATAATAATAATAATAATAATAATAATTACCTTAATATGTTACCACATGACAAGATTACGAATATTATATCATGATAGAATCATATGAGATAACAAATCTATTTTTTTTTTTTAAAGAAGAAATGTAGCAGCCTTAAATAATAGACACACTATATAAAATTTTAAAATAATATACTTAATACATGAACATAATAATTTTTGAATTATTTTAAATTATTGAGAAGTGGGCCTTAAAACCTTTTACATGAAGGAAAGCAGGAGCCATGTGGTGCTGATGCAACACCTCACTTGTTGATCACTGGTTCAACTACTTTTATTAGATCAACCTTCTTGAATTCTTGCCACTTTCTCATTGGTGCTCATATTCACATTCACATAGAATAAAACTTCTTCTTCTTCTTCTTCTTCTTCTTTGGTTGCTTAATTAGGTAAAAATAGTCCATTTTTTAAACTGTTTTTCGACGAGATTTGTATGTAAAGCAATGTTGGAAATTTTGACTAGAAATGCATTTATATTGATTAACAAAAAAATTTTCGCTAATGAACTCTTTAAAAATAGTGTTTGAAAGTCTGGATATCATGGGATGGCGATGGGATATCCAGAGCCACGTTGTTTGATTGCCTAGATGAGTCTGGATGAGAGATGGCCCCCATCCCTGAAAATTGGATGAGCGGCATCCCGTGATCTAATATCGGTTATTTAAGTCAAATACTTAGTAAAAATATTTTAAAAAATAAATTTCTATAATCATCCACTATAATTAAATTTAATTAAACAATTTAAAAATATTTTAAAAATTATTTATTAAATCTTATTTTTACTTAAATCCCTTCAACCAAACGCTTAAACATGGATATTTCATCCATAGATATCCCCATCCATGGAATACAATATCCCACTATCCAAACACTATCTTTATTGACACCAAATCTTTTGTATAAGGTGTTTGTCATATCTAAAGAATAGAGTTGAGAATCTTATACATACACATGAGGCAGTGTGTATTGAAAAATCGACTTTGTTTTATATATGACATTGACATATGTTTTATTCAGTTTTTTTAAAAGAAATAAAATAAAAAAACTTGCAATGCGAAATGCAAATATAGATCTATCCAAATAGGAGGGAATACATTAAAAGTCGTAAAAAATAATGATACGATTTTACATAAAAAAAATTCATGAACATTTATTTGAGATATATCAAGGCACAATTTAATAATATAGATTTTTCCTAATAAATAATGATATAGATTTGACACATGGATTTCCAACTATTTGAAAACATTTTGATTGATTTAGCTAGATAACATTACATCAATCACTTTAACTATGCTTGATTTTATTATTTTCTATATAAAGTCTCAAGTTGGCCACTTTTTGGAATTTGGCTTTAGTTGGATCATTTAAGGTCCGACTTTGTCAAATTAATGAATAACAACATTAATAGACAGCCACTTTATTGCATGAGAGAGAGAGAGAGAAAGAATAAAAGAAAGTAACTAACCATTGCTTGCCAATGGTTGGCCTAGAATTCATTCTTCTAATTGGTCTATATGATTTTGGGTGACAAGACCTTCAAATGAATCCTTACTATGAAAGTGAAATGAATGAGAAACCAAGGTTTTATATAAAGTGTGCTTTGTCATAGAATGGTTAAAATACAAATAATAATAATAATAATAATAATAATCCGCTGTTGCAAGTGCACATATAAAATATGATATTCAACTTTGTTAATTCACTTCAAGTTAAAAAAATAGTTTTTATTAAACAAAGTGTTTTGTAAAGTGACGATCACTGTAACAAGTAAGTGATAAGATATTTGGCTCTTATGTAGAAGATCGAGGATTTGACTCCCTCTCAATACATAATTGAATGTAACGAATATGTATGATTGTTTGTCTACGTTATAAAACAATAAAGTAATAAATTACCAAATTAACATTAAAAGAATATATGTACTCAATATTTAATAAATAATATCTTAATAATATAATTAAGTTTTACATTAGATAATTAAAATGGGTTATTTATTTTCATAATTTTTTTATAAATATAGATAAATTATAAAATCTTCAACCACTGTTGGGAGAAGGAGTTAAATTACTCATTTGATTCATTATTTTCTCATCTAATAAATTACTATTAAAGTGGGTTATTTATTTTCTCATCTAATTTATATTTTCTCAATAATAATAACAACAACAACAACAACAACAATAAAAAATAATAGTAATAATAATTAATAAATATATTTTGTGGGACAACGTCACAAAATCTTATTTATTAAATACTGCAGATCGCGAGGAACAATTAATATCCAACAAATGCATTTAATTGGACAATTTCTAAGATATTTATTTCTCTTGCAATTGGGTCAACATGATTTACTTAATTTTCAAGTACAGAGTGGAAAAGCAAAACATCAAAATGCTCACATTTGATCATGAGGTTTACAAGATTTGGTGATTGATTTTGATTTTTTTCTTTAATTAATTCATTATTTTCAAAATGCATTATGCTAATCAAATGGCGATTATATATATATAGATTGATAATAATATAGTAAATGATGTAGAATAAGGAGAAGAAAAAAAAAAAATCAATGATAAAATCTCATTAGAAATGTTCCAAAAATTATAGACAAGTTATATTTTCCCCGACCCATATGTTTTTCACTTAAATTTGAATAAATCATGAATAAATTTTGATATCAATAAATTAAGATAAAATTTTACCTCGTTTGTAATCAGATGAATTTATTTCTATTAACTAAGAACTTTTGAAATATTATTATTTTCTTTTAAAATGCCAAGTATTTGTAATTGAAGTTTCTATTTACAAAATTCATCATGAGTTAATTTAGTACATTCATAAGATTAATTTTTTTGCCAATGAATCATGAAACAAAGAATTTTTTTTTTTTTTTAAATGCATATTTCATGCCATAAAAGTAAAAATGATAGTTGGAAATGCCGGATATAGAGTTCTATTCTCATCACTCATAAATAATCATTATTAAATATTTTATATGCCACATCCGTTGGTTTGCCAAAGATATTTCCTCTTGAGCGTAAAGAAAAAAAACGGGCAAAAAGACAATAAACACGACTTAAAGATATTTCCTCTTGAGTGTAAACAATTTACCATGTTGCAAACACATGCATTTATCAATGAATGGCTAATCAAACTTTATTTTATTAAAAATGCCCAAAAATCTTAATTTTTTTGAAATATAGACGATATAAAAAATCTGGAATTGAAAAGAAGCTAATTATTGAACCATTGTTTTTTTTTTTGTGGTACACTCATGTCTCAACTACGATTTATGAGACCTGCATATATAGATACGTAACCACTCACGGTTAATGTTTATAATATTCAAATATATATTTTTATCGGTGATTTTGAACTTTCATTATTTATGAGTTGTGCTTGAGAAAAAATTGAGTGCCAATCAACTCACCAATAGTTCATGTGCTCTCGTGTGAGAGTTGTCAGTGAGAATTGGCGAGTAATTTTGTGAGTGGGTTATTAAACTTTGGTCATTTTTTATTTTGGTTATTGAACTTCAATTTGTATTTTTTTAGTCACCATATATGGATTTGGTTACTCCGGGAGGTCACGGATGGATTTTTGGTGTTTTTTATCCACATGACCGTCAGAAACTTCACGTCACTGTCTATTTCAAATGTGACAACACAACCACGTATGATACTTGCCACGTGGCTGTGTTGTCAGCTGACGTGGCAAGTATCCTACGTGGCTGTGTTGTCACATTTGAAATAGACAGTGACGTGGAATTTTCGGCCGTCACGTTGACAAATAATACTGAAAAACTCATCAATGAATTTTCGAATTAATCAAATCAATCTATATTGACTGAAAAAATACAAATTGAAATTAAGTAACTAAAATGAAAAACTACTCAAATTCGGTAACCCACTAAAAAAAATTAACCTGACTTGGACCCAAAAACTACTGCCCAATCAAGTGGCATCTTCATCCCCTCTTCTACCACCTTCTTCTCTATTTACTTATTTACTTCAAAAAAAAAACAAAAAGGGGAAAGAGCACGCAAACGCGCTTTTGCCAGCCAATCTTCACATCAAAACCCAAGAAACAAATAAATGAATAAATAAATAAAAATAAAAAACCCAGCCCCACCGCCGCCTCCGCCACTCCTTAAGCTCTCCCCCTCCAAACCCCCGTTCTATCTCTTCTCCGATCCCATCGCCATGGCCACCAAGCTCCTCATCATCTTCTTCCTCTTCTTCTCCGTCACGTTGCTCTTCTCCTCCTCCAATGGAGCCGACGCCGACGTGATAGCCGCCCTCGCCAGGTCCCTCACCAACACTCCTCCCTCCTGGAAGCCCGGCTCCGACCCCTGCACCACTAAATGGCAAGGCATCAACTGCGACTCCTCCGGCGCCGTCACTGAAATCAACCTCGGATCCAAGTCCCTTGGCGGCTTCCTCCCCCCCGACCTCAAGAAGCTGTCATCCCTCAAATCTCTACAGCTCCAGCAAAACCAGATCCTCGGCAGTCTTCCCTCCCTCTCCGGCCTTGCCTCTCTCCAAACCGTCGCCCTTTACGGCAACTTGTTTAGTTCTATCCCTAATGACTTTTTCTCTGGCCTCGGTTCTCTCCAGAAGATCTCCCTCGATGACAACCCTTTGGATCCTTGGTCCATCCCTGATGATCTCTCACAGTGCAACAGCCTCACTGATTTCTCCGCCTCCAACGCCAGCATCAACGGATCCATCCCGGACTTCCTCGGCACAATGCCGAGCTTGCAGACTCTCCGCTTATCTTACAACCAGCTCACCGGAGGTCTCCCTCCCACCTTTTCCGGCTCCGGCCTGCAGAACCTCATCCTCAACAACCAGCGCTCCGGCACGCAGCTCTCCGGGAGGATCGACGTCATCGGATCCGCCACCCAGCTCTCCATGATCTGGCTCCAGTCTAACAGCTTCACTGGTCCGATCCCTGATGTCTCCAATCTCACCAACCTCCTCTCCTTCAATGTCCGCGACAACGACCTCACCGGTGTCGTCCCGGAGTCGCTGCTCACTTGCCCCACCCTTACCAACGTGACTCTATCCAACAACAAGCTCCAGGGGCCTTTTCCTCAGTTCTCCTCCAGTGCCAAGCTTGATGTGGATAAAGGTAACAACTTTTGCAGCAAAACTCCAGGGCCTTGTGATCCGAAAGTGATGATCTTGTTGTCCATCGCCGGAGGCTTTGGGTATCCGATTGATCTAGCCACCTCATGGAATGGGAATGATCCTTGTGCGGGATGGGTTGGAGTTGTGTGTGACGCGTCCAAGAACATCCAAGTGCTCAACTTTGCGAACAGGCATTTTACTGGTATTATCTCCCCAGATATAGCTAATATTACCACGTTGACGAAGCTGATACTGAATAACAATTCACTCACTGGCACGATTCCGGAGGCATTGGCATCAATGCCCTCGTTGCAGCTCTTGGATGTTTCAAATAACAATCTTTCGGGAAGCAAACCAAGTTTCAAGTCTTCGGTGACTGTGAAATTGTCTGGAAATCCTGGTCTGGATGGTGGTTCGGGTTCTGGTGGTAATACTGGTCAGTCTTCTGGTGATGGTAACGGATCACCTGGAGTGTCTCCTTCTAGTGGAGACCAATCTGGTAAAAAAAGTTCTAGTTCGGCTGGTTTGATTGCAGGTGTGGTCATAGCTGCAGTGGTGGTGGCTGGTTGTTTCGCCGGTTGTGTTTACTATAATCGGCACAAGAGAAACGCTCGCAAGTTTGGCAGGGTGCAGACACAGAGCCCTCCTCATGAGCCTGAGATGGTGAAGGTTGGGATCATGGGTATGCAATCAAATGGTGCAGCTAGTAATGAGCTATACAGCCAGAGCAGCACTGATAGTGCTGGTACCTATTTGGTTGAGAATCATAGCATGAGCATGTCTATTCAGGCTCTTAGGATTGCCACCAATAACTTTAGTGAAGATTATATTTTGGGTAGAGGTGGATTTGGTGTGGTCTACAAAGGTGATCTGAATGGGACTTTAGTCGCTGTTAAGAGGAATGAATCTTTAGGGTCAAAAGGAATGGCAGAATTCCATGCTGAGATTGATGTTCTAAGGAAGGTAAAGCATCGGCATTTGGTTGGTCTCCTGGGTTACTGCATTGATGGGAATGAGAGGCTTCTCGTCTATGAGTATATGCCGGAGGGAACACTGGGGCAACACTTGTTTGAGTGGAATGAGGGGAGGTATACTCCTCTTAGTTGGAAACAAAGATTGACAATAGCATTAGATGTTGCGAGGGGGATTGAATACTTGCACAGCTTGGCCCAAGAAAGCTTCATTCATAGGGACCTCAAGCCATCTAACATTCTCCTGGACAAGGATATGCGGGCAAAGGTCTCAGATTTCGGCTTAGTAAAGCTTGCTGACAACACAAAGTCCTTGGCAACCCGGTTAGCTGGAACTTTCGGGTATCTTGCACCAGAATATGCTAGTAAGTTTTTCCCCTTGTTATTTAATTGTGAACATCACCTGCATTTTTTTTGCTTCGAAATGGAATTGCTAGGTTGTATTGTAATTTGATGCTTGGATGCACGTTCATAATGTGATGCCATGTATTATGAACTTGACACATGCCATTCTTAATCAGCTCAAGAAAGGAAAAATGAGATTGTTATGATATATCTTGGTTACTCATGACATTCGGTCTTTTTCCTGATAAATGTGATTTTTTCGGAGTACAAGTACCTTATTTATCTTCTTGCTCGACATTTTCATCTCAGTTCTTTGCATCTTTCTTCTTCACCTGACTCCTCACTTATTTGGCATAGAGAAGTTATTGTAGTTATGGAACATTAAAGTAATGAACCATATAGTCAAAAGCTGCCTTTATGAAAAATTGAAGACCAATGTAAGGATCTAAAATGTGTTGCATTTGATTTGCTTCACTTCCTCTGAAGTATGAAGCTTATGTCATGTCTAAATGGTATAGATGTTTATGTTTCCAATTGCAAGGTGAGATTGCATTTGTATGCTAATGTTACATTGTAGTGTATGAATTTGTATGCTGCAACCTTATGCAATGTTTGCTTTGTGATAAGGTGCCAGTTAATCCTTACAGACTAAGGTTATGGATTGTTTGATGCTGTTACTTGATAATTTTAGTGTAAAGAATTCAGTGTAGTCATTGCCTGTCTATAAACTCAAATTCCCAATTTCTCAGTTATCTTAACCATAAAATGTCTACCCTATTTTCACTTGTTTGTTGCTGTCTGCTGTTATAGTTTCCAGATTCTTTGCCAGATTTCCAACAAGGCACAATATATTCATTTAAACACTGGGATGTGTGACTGTGTTTCGATTTCTTGGAGATCAATGCACTCTCCCTTTTGTCTAATTTATGCTCTATTAAACAGCCACAGGAAAGGTCACAACAAAGGTTGATGTGTATGCATACGGTGTGATCCTAATGGAGCTGATCACGGGTCGAAGGGTACTAGATGAGACTCGGCCTGAAGATGAAACCCACTTAGTGACATGCTTCCGTAGAAACATCATCAACAAGGAAAAGTTCATGAAGACAGTGGATTCATACCTGGATCTAGATGATGAATCTAGAGAAGGGTTATTAGAAGTAGCAGAACTAGCTCGCCATTGCACTGCACGTGAGCCTTATCAAAGACCTGACATGGGCCACGCTGTTAATGTTCTGGCTCCATTGGTCGAACAATGGAAGCCTACAAGCTGTGACGAGGGAGATTTATGTGATTCAGGCACAAACCTTGCACAGAGAATGCAGAAATGGCAACTCGGGGACGGGTCTTCAACAACCGATTTGTTCAGCAGTTACAGAGGAAGCATTGAGAATTCCCGTGTAGCAAGTATGATGAAAAACTAGCTATTTATCTCATCAATCAAGAGACAATTGATCAAATGCTTAGAGGCTTTGATGAGGTAGGGAAGTCTCCAACTGAATCTACTTCTAAAGATGAGTTCCTGCTTCAAGGGATAGCTTCTGAAACTCCTCTCACTCCAACATCTACTTCTCTCTGAAGTCCTTTTTATTTATGATCCGTTCTGACATCTTATTTTTAGATTATGAGTTGGTTTTTTTTATTATTATTTTTTTAATTTTGATCTTCTTCTTTGAAACCCAGATGATGACAGGAGTTGTTTGTTTTGTTGCATGCTCTGTTGTGATGAAAGTTTTTTTTTTTTTTTTGGTTTTGTATGTGGATAGTTAGTGGAAGAGCACATATTGGAGTTAGGTGACCGGAGAACATTTAAAAAAAAAAAATAAAACCATGTAATTTCAATTGTATCTTGTTTATTGTATTGTTTGAGCAATGCTAATGTATAAATTTTTTATAAGGTTTTTTTTTTCTCCATTGCATATATGTACATGTATTCACCAATCAAATAATAATTTGACTTAAATTTGAGAGGGGTATATATGTAAAATAAGAAATTGGATATATAGAAAAAGGATAATCTATTTGGTTAGAGATTGATAGGTTGCATGAAGTGGGATTCTCTGTCATGCAAGATAACATGCTTGTAAAGCGCAAAAAAGAAAGAGACTTTTGAGGGTTAGTGATCACATGGGAATGAGGAGAAGTGTGAGTCCTCACTCCTCATAAGTCATATCATGTGGTGGTTGGGCCAGAGTGAGTTTGGAGATGACACCTGTAATGGGCGTGATAGGCATGTTTGGTTGACTTGAAAGTTAAGTCAGTTATCAATTATACTACAATTTCAATGTGTTTCTATTTTTATTTCTTATTTCTATTTGTGGATTCATGGTGGTGGCTGGGACATCAGAGGACTATGGTTATAGTTTATACTTGCATGCAGATCACACCTAAGCCCTGTTGAATGAGAGTCTACAGGCAGGTTGCATGAATGGTGGCGTTATGTTCGGAAAGACTCCCTTCAAAATAATAAGTTATAAATAAGAAATAATTGAAAAGTTTTCTAGAAAGTTAGTTTCAGAGTTTATTTTCCTTTTTTTAATTTATGTAAAAATCAAGCTCTCTTATATGGGACAAAACATCGCAGAATAAAAACCATGAATATTTCTAATTATTATAAAAAGAAACCTTTTGATCTCTTAAGAAAAATTAATTTGGTTTTGAACTATGAAGTGGATGTTCTTGTTCTCGTCTTGGCATGCAGTGAATTGTTATTTGTTTTCATCTGTTAGTTTCTATCTCTTCATGTTTATCTCTATATTTTTTAACAAAATTACAATGTATTTTTTTTAAAAAAAAAACCATTAAGTTTGAATAGTAGGGAAAAAATTATTATTTTTCACCCTATTGAAAACATATAAAACATACACAGTTTATTTTGAAAACCAAAATAAACATAAAAAGCAAAGAGTTCTAGAAAACAATATCATATGAATCCGGGGAAATTTTCAAAGCTTTGCACTACTTTAGTATCATGCAGCGCCAGCAGACATTTTATACGTCTTCATATTATACATAAGCATACCTTTTTGTGTACAAAATACCTGAGGAGAGGGATACAAATTTATTTTTGTTAATTTTTAAATGGTTAAGAAGTGCATGAGAGAATGATAAATGTAAAATTAAATACTTTACAATGGGATATATCAAACACGTGAGTTACTGTATAATATACTTAACAATCAGGCAATGCTAGAAGATTTGTTTCTTTTTCTCTTTTATGTCTGTCCACTGTTTGAGACAAAGACTGTTACAAAACAACTATAAATATCATTTCGTGCCAGCATTTCAATTTTAGATCTCTTTCCCATATTGTCTAAAAATATCTTAATATATCTTAAAGATATATGTATTATTTTAAACACGGTTTGTCAATATTTATTATTTTTTTCAATGATAAAAAAAGCCATGATAATCACCTAGGAAACCTGTCGCTTCAGGTCATTCTCAAATGGTAGAAAATCACATTCTCACCATTAGAAATTTGTAGGAAAAAATGGGCAATGGTTAGAGATTGAGAAGGATTTTTCAACTATAAAAGGGCTTTCTAAAGTAATTCCACATAAGCTTAAAAATCATCAAGGGTAAAGCATCACAGAAGAGAACAACTGGAATCAGCATATTACTATATGCAAGTTGTCAGTATTTGCATGCTATTTGCAAGACAGAAGACTAATGCAATGATCTAGAAACACACAGTGAATGAATTATCAGTATAATGAATACAGAGGGTGAAAAAAGAAGAAGAAAAGCTTGGTGAACTTACTCGGATTGCAAGTTCGTTTTGTTTATGAACTTTCGCTGAAAATTTAGGATATTGTAGCAGATACATTCACTGTCTGGATGATTCAAGTGAAAATAATTCGATTTCTTCCAACAACCTTTTGTGCTTTGGTTGAATTTCACTGAAGCCGGCTTTATGAAACAGCATGAGGTGAATGAGTAGACTACGCAACCTACCTATGTCATCTGGAATGGAAGTCACCTTCTGAATGTGTGTCTCTTCACATTGCTGTTTATTGCCATCCATATATACAAGCTTTCTACTTACCTGCAATTTTAGACAGACTGTTGTCAATGTTGGTTGTGATTAGTCAGTTCAACTTGTGGTCTAAAGAACAAATTGCTATTCAAAGCAGAACACCAGAATTTAGTGAGAGAATGCGAAAAAAAAAAAAAGTAAAAATAAACACAGCACACTATACAAAAACCTTCCACATAATATTATATTCTAGAACATTGAGAGTTAAGAATTTAGCATGCATTTTAACTCCTGGTGAAGATCATGGAATGAATTGAATATGAGAATGGAAATTTAACCTGAAGCAAGTTACGAAGACTTGCGATTTGACCTTCAGCTACATATTTTCTTGACATTAGTGCTCGGAACATCATAACTATCTCTGGGCTCACGTTACTGGCAGAAAGGTTGCTTATTATTCCAGAGACACATGAGCTGCTAAATATAGATGGCATCCATTCAGGGACTTGCTCCAATTTAAGCAATGCAACAGCCACACGAGCTGCTGCCTTGTGCTGGTTTGTGAAGGATTTCAATGCCAAACGAGGAGCAGCTAAAGTCAATGACAGTTCCTCCATAGCCAGCCTACACCATTTAGTACTTTTGATCATTCTCTTATCCTGCATCTCCAAATTTTCCCACCCCAAAATAATAGACAAACAGATACTGCAATTTGCAGCGACAGTACTGTCATCGTAAAAGACTAAGCCTTCTGTTACAGCCATCATGGACTCCAGATACCTGGCTGAGCACTTTAAACGCTCATTTTTGCTTGCTGTTTGATCTGAAATTCTGCTGAGGACCTCCATCAGGCACTGCGAAGCAACCAGCTTCACCAGAGCAGAGCCAAAGTGTACCAACCGGCATAAATCATTGCACTGAATGCGCATCATCTTTGGCTGAACTTCACCTGATGTTTGGAGGAAATCTTGCCAGTCAATAGACTCATAAAGGAGAGCATGCGAACTGGAAACAACAGCAAAAATTGTTAGTCAGGAACCCGGAAGAAATTGATCTTGGTGGAACAAGCTAATAGTATTGACCTTCTTACTGAGTAGAAGAACAGCAAAAGAACAAATACTAGGGACTCTCCAGCAGCAGATTCTTCATTGTAATCAGCTAAAGCTGGACCTCTTGCACAGGCTGTTTTTACGACAATATCAACCCCTGAAATCAAAGAAGTACAAAGAACTATAGCCTTTGAAGATTCTGTAAGCACGTCACTGGAAGCATGTTGCAGGATAAGGCAAAGAATGCTTATTACAAGGTGCTCTTCTGATCCACTTGTGTTAGAAGCTAATTTGGGATGTAGAAACTCAAGCAACTGCATAAAAAGATGCAATCAGGATGTAGTTATCAAATAACTGAGAAATATTGATCCATCGTGTCACCAAGACACCAATAAATATATGTCCTACAACCAAACCCAAAAAATATCTGATCCAATTTTATGGTGAGTACGCATCTGTATAAAGAGCTAACTTGCTTGCAGGCAGAAATAGGTATTCTCCAACTTTCAATATTCAAGTTGAGTCAAACAGAAGTGCAAAGATCAATTTCCAAGGTAGCAATAGAGAGAAGGAAGGACTGAAGTACCTTCATAGTAATGGCAGGCCATTTTCCTTCCTTGGAAAGTGCAGTAGAGTTTGTCAGATACAGAATGTTGAAAACCAAAAGCAAGCAAGTCGCAAAGATCATGTGTGAGCAAAGCCTTGACTGACAGACATAATAAAGCGCATCACTGATGCCATTCAAAGAAAAGTGATTAGAAGAATCTGGATATACACCCAAAATTGCTTCAATAACTGTTAAAATTGAAATTGTGTCATCTTCCCTTCCTTCCTCAATTACATCTTCCAGTAACGAAACCAACAGTGATGTCACAAAATTATCTCCAGAAACCACCAGTTCTGCTAACATTTGAAGATCCATTGTCTTAATGTTTCTTGAATAGGTACTAACTTTATCCTTACCCGGGCTATGTATTCTACAAAAATTCAGCAACTGGTAAGACAAGGGCTCTATGAGTTCTTCTTGTTGAAAAAGCCATTTCAAGGCTCTTGGATGACTGCGTATACCAAGTAAGTCCCACGCCATTTTAACTACCAAATTAAAAAACACCTTTTCAGCTTCTGTGTTGTTAGAAGACCTATGTCCAACTGCACTTCTGAGGAGTCCGTAAAGAAAAATTATTTGAGTCAACAACATGACATCTGTGGCCTCACAGGAAAGATTGTGGCTGTTCACAAGAATATATTGCTCTAAAGAAGCCAAGACCTGCCTTTCATCAGCTAGCCTGCGATGAAAAAAGAAGATTTTTAAGATAGTGAATAAGGTATAATTGAAGGAATTTACTATGGACGCAAGTTACCTCTCATCATACAGTGAACTGACATACAAAATTAAAACAGTTGCTCGTTGACAACACATCAAGGTGGAATCATGTGAACCATCCTGGCCAAGAAGAAATATCAACTCAATAGGGTCTGATGGAAGAAAAATATAAGCGAGTATGATAGACTCTCCAAAATCTGGGCCAAAAATTCGGTCAACAACAGAGCTGAGCATTAAATAGATTCTAGACCTCATTCGATCCGATGGAAACACACCCAAGCATCCAAATGACAATGTGAACCAATATGAAGAAGCCAGAGTTTCAGCAAATTTACGAGCTTGAATTTCAGAACCTCCTAGTAGAATTAGATGAAAAATCTCAAGTACTCCCAAAATAACTTCCTCCTCCCCTTCATCCATATATTTTTCTAGCCAGGACAACAGATAGGTTTCACAGATTTGAATAATGCCCTTTTCCAGCTCTTCATTTTCAGAATTTATGGTGGAACTTTCTTCATGATTATGCATGTACAGTTCTTTTAAAATGTAAAGGGAATACAAAAGATATGGCTTGGAACTTTCATGGGGTAATGAAACAGATGAAGCAACTGCACTTTTTGATGCCTCTTGGATCACTGGTCTTAATTTCTGCATTTGACTAGCAGATGGTGATTTAATAAGCTCCACAAAGGTTAAACAACCCAAGATGAAAGTTTGAGGAGGGATATCCAATTCCCCCCTATCGTGTCTTGAAAAGAAACCTTTCAATGTGACTACTAGCTCTTCAACTTGAGATATAGATACTATTCCAGGACAGTTTGAAATACAAATCCATACAAGCTTTATGGCCTGGCGTTGCACTGGATGAAGAGGTATCTCAACTATGTAATGGAGAACTGATAGCAATGTAGGAAACCCAACGGGAAGCCTTTGTCTGAAAGAATCCTCTGCAGTTGCCAAGAGATCAAGAACATGGAGGCAGGAGATAACCAGGGGATCCTTGTTCCCTGATTAAATAATGAACAGAGAAATAAGTTTAAGCATCATTTCTCTTCCTCATAAGCCATCAGAAAAAAAAAATATATACTCGCCACAGCTGTTAAAAGTCTCCCTCACCTGAAAGCCTGAGTATTTCAAAAACATAATCTGCAATATTTTCCTCTATGAGAGTTTGAATCTGTCCAAGGCTAATCAAGTTAGATGACAGGGAATGAAATACTAGGTCCAATGTGCTGATCTGCACTTGTGTATCAGAAGAGAGCAAAGAATTTTTTATGGCATCAGCAAACAAATTAACCAGGGGAATATGAAGTATTTCTTCTTCTGTTTCTGTTAGATTATCTGCTTCTTGGGAGCTCATCTGAATTAGATCACTTCTGCATGAATCCTCAAATAACCCCTTCTGAGCCAATGCTGTCAACAATGCTGAACAATTCGAACATACTAATGTCAGATATGCACTTATAAAAACACATTATTACCAAAACGACATGATAAAATTCTACAGTAATCATGGTCTGAATTAGAAATATAGGCTTTAGGGTATTTGGCCATCTAAAAACAAAGAATACTTAGGATACCGAAAATAACCAGGAATAACTATTGTAGAGGCTCCATAACATGGAGTCTTATATCATATCAAAGTTTTAATGCAGGAGAATCTATGGCATCTGAATCTTTTAACAGTTACATTTAATATTTTTATAATTTAATTATTTCAGCTATTGAGTCTTGTGCATGTACAAAAGGTACTGTTTGGTTGGGAAGAACTTGGGATAACCAATGTAACTTCATCCCAAGTTGCCCACCCGGGGAATACCCTTTCTAAAAAATTTCATTGATTTGATTGATAAACCACTTACTAGTAGCAATAGAAACATTATTCACTTTTAAACTTTTGAAAGAAAGAATAATAAATTAGTATCCACCATTAATTGGATTGATACAATTTAAATTGAAAAGCACTGACAAGTCGATGCTCATGAAATTTTGAATAACTTGAGATAAAATTTTTCCCTCCAATACAAATTCAAATGCCAAAGCCCTAAAGAATATCATCATCATCATCATCATCAACCAAGAGTTATTTTGTGAGGATCCAAGTATAAGAAACCAGTCAATATTAAAATCATGGTGCAAATTAACATGGATTTGAGTAAACAGCTCCATGTTCTATTTGGCAAACAATTATGAAATATACACCAAGAACACTCTATAGCTAGTCTATAAACACAACGCTTTACCAGTAGAATAGGTAAAAGAATACCTAAACAATTCAAACGCACTTCATCATGCTGGGTCTTGAGCAGAACTTCAAGTGAAAGGCGCAACAGCTGGCTTGTTTCAATCAATGAGACTCCTCCGTGACTGCTGTCGTAGTTATCCCATGGTGTGCCTCCGAGAACAGATAGCTTATACAATATGAACAAGATTTCTCCCCGAATCTCTTCACTATAACACAGATAGAAACAGGTATTATCAACATAGAATATGTGGTCATTACAAAGTAACAGTAAAAAGTATGTGTGTGAACCTAATTGTCTAGTTCACCTTGGAAGCTGCAGACCAATAACAAGGTTGGAAAAAAGAGCAGCTTTATCTCTAATATGGGCTGTGGGATTACTGCTTTGGTGAGATTCTAGTAGTAATCCTAAGCAATGTAGCTGCATTTTGAGGACATAAATAGATTAAAAAAAGAATAGACTAGCTACAACATTGAAGAGGAGAAATCTGAGCTGTTTCTCTGACATCATACAACAAGAACAAAGGAGGATCGCTTATTATAGTGTCAATCATCTACGCATTTTAATATACATCATTTTGCTTCCTCTTGCCCATTATAGACCTTAAAAGAGGGGTCTGAGTTTGAAAATCTCCAAAATTACTCTTGATATAATAATTCCAGAAGTTTTGTTTCAATTTGCCAGATGTGTGCTCGATCAGAACAAACAAACAATGAGGATAGAATGATTACCATATGGACCTGGCGCCGGCTCCAAGCGAGCGAGCAGGAAGAAAGCACATCCGAAATCCGAGAAATGAAATCCAAAGAAATGGACCCAGATCCGCCATCACCGCAAAGATCGGAGATGAGGTCGATGATCTGGCGAGCCAGGGGCTCATCGTCGAAGGAAGACAGGGAGCGAACAAGAGGAGCTACAAGGAAGTGAGGGTGAACGGTTCGGAGGCCAAGGAGGAAGCCTGGGCTCCGGAAGGCGGCGGAGACTTGGGAGAGGGCGTAAGAGACGTGGTGGGATGGGGAGCGAGGGTCCGAGAGGAGGGCGGAGAGGCAGACCAGGCAGATGGCACCGCCCTCGAAGGTCTGCAGCACCAGCGACGAGCGGTGGCCCTTCCCGCAGGACGCCATCTCTCCAGCGATCCCCATCTCCTCGTCCTCGTCGCACATCTCGCTTGACATCTTCACTGCAACTACGATCGGGATTTGAGTTCCCTCTCCTGGCTGGATTTTGAATGCACTGATATTTAACCAAAGACGGAATGATAGGATGTTCCGCCGGATCATCTTATTTCAACAGAAATTTGAGTATTAAAAATAAATCAATTAAAATAAAATGCAATTTTGTATAATAATGCAATTTTAAAGGAATATAAATTTTAATAATTATTTCCCCTTTTGTGCAATGCATTTACTCATATTTTCTTTTTTTTTAATATTTTTATAATGGACTATATGCAAAACTATCTCAACTGATACAAATGATTCTATGTAACGTATCAAAATTGAAAGAGATTATGGTGTCTGATTCATGAAGTTACTTAGGTAGCGTTTGGTTAGACGTAATTGTAAATGCAGAAAGTACATGAATTTAGAAATACAGTAATTACAAAATCTGGTGTTTGGTTATATGTAACTGGAATTACTGTACTGCAGAATTTGGTGTTTGGTTTGATGTATTTAAGAAATGTGGCCACTTAGGGTGTGATTACCCCAAACACCTTTATAAATACCCATTTTTTTGGTTTTTACTTTTTTTTGGAATGGAGATTATTTTTTAATGTAATTATTATATTAATTAATTTAAATAATAAACTCTTTATTATTGTTATATTATGATCATTTTTAATTGTTAGTTATATTGATGTAATTGTTATTAAATTTTAATTGGTTAAAAAAATTTTGTTAATAAATCTATTTTTAATGATGATTTGTCTAATAATGTTTTATTAATTTGTGTGCATGAAAATAACCCTAAAAAACAAAACTATTTTCATTAAATAGCTTACTTAATATTTTCAAATAATATTAAAATTTTTGTTAAATACATTGTATTATATAAATTTATTAATATTAAATTGCCTTATTTAAGATTTTCATGGATTTGCTACAGTGAAGTAGTTGGTGTTACGCCCAAATCGGACATAAAACCAATTACATCCAAATTCTCACTATGTGTAAACTCAATTACATCCAACATTTGCAAATACACTCAAACAAACACCAGATTTGCTACAGTGAAGCAATTACCATTACAAGTAAAAGCAAATACACCCAAACAAACACACCCTTAACATTGTTCTACAAAAATCTTTAAAAGGAATTAAATGAGTTGAAAATAAGGGCACAATCATATAAACCAAAATGGTACATTTCACATCAATACTTCAAGCCCATTCCAGACCGCTTTGCAGCCTTTGAACACAAGGGGCCACATAAACTAAGAAAAAGTTTTCACTATCAAGAAAGCATTACATTACTTCGCAGACCGTGGTAAACTTCCATCTTTTTCAGTATAAAAAAGAACCCCAAACATAACGAGAAGCATTTCTGTAGTTTGACAATTGTAAACACGTATTACCTCCAAAAAACAAAGTTATATCTGGCAAACCCTATATATATCATCTTGAATCTCACATTTAGAAGTACCTGAACACATGTATTCTAAATCTCTATTAACAACAAGATTCACTAAACTTACAAAAGAACAATCCCGTGGTACTATTTGCACAATCACAACCATCACACTCCCCACAGGAGCGGTCAAAACACAAGGGGATGCTCTTCTATCCTTATTTACAGGCCGCACAAGCCTTTGATATCAAAACCAAAGAATTAAGACGAATGTGACATTGCGGAGGCTTCCCCAAAACCATATCGAGTAAAAATACACAAGACGAATGTACAGGTTGTCATGACTGCACAGCAAGCCTCTGGAGATGCTCGCAGAATACTTGAAGGCTGACATCATCAGTGAAAATAACATCTGAGCCTGGAGTGACCTCATGTGCAGAATTATAGGTAGCTGAAGGGTTCAACTTAGCCAACAAAAACCTTGCCTGTGAGTAAATAATTACAGATAAATATATGTTAGCAAGTGCTTATAGATGGGCTTTCTGCACATAATACTGGACTTGAACCAGAGTCTGAACAGTCATCCAGTGTGATGCAACCAGAAAGCTTTAAAACAAATATGCATGAGCTAGTTTTTAAAACATTAGCATAGCACCACCTGATCAAAGAAACAATTGTCTTGCATACAGATCAACATCATAAAAATTCATGCTAAGAATTTCATCTAGAAGATATATATGGAAAAAAAGTGTGACATGACTACTTTGCATGCAACCCATAATTAACTTTAAATCAAGGTGGAAAAAACTGCATAGATTTTTTTATAATGATGTTAATTTTAACTGAGGCTCCGAAAGGGAGAGAGACAGTCCACAAAAATTATGGATGACAAAATTAGGAAGGACAATAAAACAAGGACAATAAAACACTCCCGCACTTCATTTGTAACCTTAAGGAACTCAGCTTCAACCAATATTGTTTCTGTTCTCCAAGCGACGCTCATGCAAAAATAGGTCAAGGATCTCATATCTGATATGCAAAACCAATTCCACCACTTGTACTACTTGGAGATATTTTAGACAGTAGAGAGTAACAAATGAAAGAAAAAGATTACATACCTGAGAACCATGTTGATCGCATATAACTAATCTAGGGACAGGAAATCGATCTTCGATGATCATCTTGGCATCATCTTGTGGAGCTTGCAGTAGCTGAGCAAAGGCCTAAAAGTGAAAAGAAAGAAAGTGAGTCCAGTTATATAATTTTAAAAACATTGTGAAGTACTACATAACCATAATATAACTCAAGATCTTCAAAAATGCTAGACATAAAAAAAAGAATACAACAGCACAGCATATTCAGGCTGAAATCAAGCAGGTTGCCAGCCACCTGCTTAATTTCTTTTTTACCAACTTTAGTTGGTACAAGTATATTAAGGGACATGTAATGTAGCAATGGTCCTTCCATTTTGCCAGCAGATCATCTTGAACATGCGCTTTTAAAATGATGGTTGGGGAGTAAAGAGGATGAAGGATGGTTCTGATAATTACTAGCATCAAAATTATACATAGCATTCAGGCACCTCTGCCTTATTCCGGGACAATATTGACAAATGCCAGAAACAGTAAACACAAGCATCTAACAGAAGGATAGATGGCATTCAGGCATTACTAAACAATAAATTGCACAATAAATATGAAGTCACAAGATACCTGATGCTCTTGCTGATTCTGATAACCCATATTCCGCCACTGAGCAATTGTCATTCCGTGAAAAACCACAACACTAAAATATGCATCTAGGAGAAGAATACGATCTGCAGCTATGGAAGCTACATCCAATAATGTGGGTGTTGGAGGTGCATTAAAAGAATATGAAAGCAATGAAGGCTGGATCATCACAACAGAGTTGGTGACACTTTCACGGTTCAAAAGCATCCGGAAATAAGCAGTTTCATCAGGAGTATTGTTGAAAACCTGCAGCACAAAGGTCAAAAGAAGCTATAACAAAAATGCTTTTAGTAGCAGGAACTCGGAAACTATCATAACCAGGAATAATATCACCTGTACAAACTGTGATCGCCTGAGATTAAACATAAATTGTGGAAATATTGAGAAATTAGGATTTATTGTAAATGAACTAGGATCATCTTTCCTATAATCTCCAAATCTTGAACAAAGTCGGATTAGGGATCGGTCCAGCCATCGTATTGCATCAAACTCTTCCTGGCAAAAAGGAAAGAGAAAGTTTGTAGGCTAATAAGTTTCTTTCTAAGGGCTACAACTTAAACATATATTTTGAAGAAGGGTAAATGTATATCACGTATATTACTATATTATGTCTTGCTTGAGTTCTACATAATCCAATGCACCAGTAGCAGGGAACTATTTAAGTGATAAATTTGGTATTTGTCAACAAGGAAACAAACAATAACATGTGGGAAAGACCAATCAGATTTTGTGATTTCCTCTTAAAGTAAATTTGCTAGACACTCTTAAGGTGCTTTATAGGAAATATATAATTAGTAATGGTGATGATAGCCAATCATAAACTGACCTCCATTTCCATTTTCAGAGAAATGTATCTTGCCAGTACAGCTGCTGCAGTTTCTTGGTCAAACCCTTCAACCAATTCCTGCGTTCATAATGATTGTCGAGATTACCAGAGAATTACATTAAAGTGTAAGAAATGTAACTAACCAATGAGAATGGACTCACAGATCCAATCCTTAAATTCAGTTAAAAAAGTAGATATTTTAAGAAATACTTGACTTCAGTGCCTGCTCATTGCTCCCCGAAAACATAACGAAACAATATTGGCATCAACAGAGAAGCCTCAATGCCTCATGTAGCTCACAGAATAACTAAACGAGTATTAATGGCACAGCATGTATAGTACAAGTTAATTAGTCTAGAACACCATATATAAGTTCTCATATATGGCTCCAAAAAAAGTTACTCCGACTTGTAATCCCAACATTAAAGTGCCTAACTTAATCAATTCAGAGGTTAAGCAATAACCAATGAACTAAAAAAAATGTCCAAAGGCCAAAAATAAGTGAAACAGTTAATGAGACACTAAAACAGATATAATACTATAGAGAAAGAAATATTGTCTGGTATTTCACACCCAAAACATCATAGCAAGATAATAAAGGACATTTTTTGTATAATAATCCCCTAAAATTCCCCAAGGAAATAAGGACGAAACTATCATCAGATGTATCCCTAGAACAGCCAGGATAAGGAGCAAATCAACTACATAGGCCATAATATCTCCCGTTAATAGTGTTCATGACTGACCTCTGTATTGGTAGAGATGTCCAACCATTTCCTGGTGATGGTTGTAACCCTGATTCTCATCTGACCCTCAGCATTTTGATAGCTACTAGCACACAAAATTTTTGAGTTAATATTAAACAGTCACTCAATAGATAAACAGAATAGCATAACTAGAAAGAACACAAAAAAGTTAAAAAAGATTACCACCATACTTTGTTACGAACTGAATGTACAATTGTTCATGTGTTGTTCCCTGTTGATTTGAGCGTTCACTAGGTGATAAATCAAAAAAGATAGTCAAACAAGTACTCCTATCAAGCCCACACATTTTCCATGCTGTCGTATGTCCTTGTCCTATAACTGTATCATCACAGAGAGCTCCTTTCTGCAAGTGTTACAACAATCAAGACTATAACATCAAAAATCCGAAATGTAAATACCTGATGAGCATACCATGAAACCATATGAGTCAATAGTTTTTAAAAGGACAACCTTTTGCAGAGATGTACATGGCCCAATTATTCCCTGAATTTTTATGTCCTTTGAACAGTTAATATTGAGTGTGCCACTGAAATACAGAAGAAACCCCACATGTTAAAAGTGTAGCATTCAACATCTGCCATGTAAATCCACCACTAAAAAAATGGCCCCAAAGCACTAACATCATTAATTAATTTTAAAAAGAAATACTTAGTTTTAAAAACAACTGAAATTATACTTTAAATAGTTTGCTTGATTTATCAAATTAGAACTTACAGCCTTCTTGACGCAATGACAAAAAAGTCAGCCATATGGTAGAAGAACCGCATCTTTGTTCTCATTTGAATATCCATATAATGATCTTTGGTAGGATAATTTTTAGCTTTCAAAAAGAGATAAAAAGGAAAGGGCGATAGAGAGTCATGATAGGTCCCACAAAAAACTGATAAGAAAAGGCCCCTTTTGCTTTCCCGCGAAACCTAAGTAAAGAAACTGGCATACTTTTCACAGATGGTTTTCTAAGCATATAAGAAGGGATCAGAAACAAACAAAACATAGCAGTTCCATTAAGTGATACAAACCCTTGATCAAAGACCAAGCTTCTTACTGCTTGTTTAATTGTTATCAGACCATCATAGTAAAATACCCACATGGAACATATTCATGCACCACAGCCACCATGAGCGCATAGGAGGAAGCTATGATACATTCACCAGCAAGCACTAACTAATATGTTCAACACAACCAGGTATAAAAAAGAAATGAAGAATGCCTGTGAAAGAGTTGCGCAAAGGAAGGTAGCATAGATAAGAACATCTTGAAGGCTGAAAAGCCACAAATTAAATTAGTAAAAAGTGGTGTTTTTTACCGACTTGTCATACAGCCTAACCAATTAGGAGACAGCACATGACAATCCAAACAAAAAATTTCAGAGGTTGATGTTGAGTTCGCAAAGAATTATGTAAAAATACTTACGAGAAAGCATAGTAGGTGCATGTTTAAACAATTAGAATAATACTCAGAGCAATTCATCAAACTGAGAAGCAACAGACATGGACGGAGGTCCCCAATGTGGCCAACAATGAATAAAATCTAAGGAAAAAATTGGAGCAACCAGAGATGAGGAAAAAAATAAGAGCAAGTTCTCATGAGTTAATGACATCTACATAATAAAACAGTTTAACTAAAGACAGGGATGAACTAATCAACCATTTATTAAAAAAGTCACATTCAAATAGTTTCTAAATTATAACAAGATGATTATTACTATATTTGTGATTTTCAATTAGTTCATAGCTGATTATATAGCACTTAAAAAGAATGTCCAATATATGATAGATCAAATTACTGCATATGACGGATCACATTACTGTAGACAGAGAGCTGCATATAAACTACCTATGAAAGGAAGGATAAAATCCAGATCCCAATCTGCTTAAGCACACATGTTAAAGAAAAGGAAAAAGAAGTATTGATGCTTACTTGAAGGAAAGGCCAAGAGACTGTTCACCACCATCAAAAACACGCTTAAAGGAGTCCTTGAAAATTGGATGTCCGAAGCTTTCAGCCAGGACAACTAGTCCGCCAGTCCTCTCAACAGCAACTTTCATTTCAGCAACTCCAACCTTGATTCATAATACAAAAAGAAAGTAAGACAAAATGCTTTGGCAATGATCGCACCCTAATCTGACCATGAACATGAATAAACTCCATCTACATATTAACAAAAGGTTGATGCTTCCACACAGTGATGTTTAGCTGAAGCCACAATCAAGAAGCATATTTTCCAATTTAACTATATACTTCTCAAATTATATTTACAAGAAGATATTAATACCTGAAGTTTTTCAAAAACTATGTATAATTTCTCAAGAATATTTCACAACAGATATAAATTTTCTAGTTTTTTACATGAACTAAAGCAAAACAATGGAACTCAATAAGGATAACTACTAGCTCAAACCTGATCAAGGGCAGCGGCAAAAACATCTAGCACGTGACCCTGGTCCACCAGCTGGTTGGCAAGATTTTCATAAAATTTTACAGCTTTGTGAAAATGTGGACTTGCATCCTTATCAAGATCCTTATGAGAGCGCACTGGTTCTGACAGTTCTTTAGAAACAATCTGCCAAGGATAGGCATACCAAAATTCACAATTATTTCAAGAATAAGAAAAACCAGTTCTAAATGAGAAAGAAAAATCGAGCTGGCATGAAGCAAAAGAACATCTATGCAGAACCTGTGCAAAGACACAAGTAAAATATACATGTACAAGTCATTTTCATTAAAAACATGTTATGGCCCAGTTTATTTAGCACAAGAAGACAAAAACAGAAACACAGTTGGCAATGATAAAAATATGAAAATATATGCTATGCTTATAAAATCAAATACTAAAATATAGCCATATGTAAGTATGGTACAGTTAGCAAGCAGACAATTCAAACCTTCTAAAATATGCGAATGGACCAATTTATGCCCAAAAGCATGTCAAATGTGTCAAAAGTTATAAAGAGAAGGTACATGATTCAAACTCACCACACTTGTGCAAGCTTCATATGAGGTTGCAGCACATACCCAATCAATAGGAAATCAATTGATGCTATAGATTCATAACTAATTTGGTTGGTTTATTGAGCATCTTATATTTTGTTATCATGGGTCGAAATAAGCTTCCATTGGTAGGAAAGCCAGCATCCTAAAATGTGCTTTCCCACTTCATTGGGTTCATTTCTGAAGGAATCATTGCATAAAACCTATCCAAAGCCAAATTTGAAATAATCAGCCTTTAGTGCTCACCCCACTATCTGATACAAGGGGATTGGGCACAAAAAACCATGCCCGTTTCAATAAGGTACTAACAAAACTTCAAAAACTGGCAAGAGAATCATAATGTACCCACTTGATTAACACCCGAAAATCTTGTGCCACAAACTAATACTAGCCTAGAACAACCAACTAATAAAACCGAACCAGACAGATGTGAAACCACAAAGTGTGCTGATTTTGGCCAAGAACCACATGTGAAACTTCACAAGAATCATTTTTAAGTGGACGGTAAACACAGAAATTGGAATACACTTTAGTAGCAACACTTTAATATTTCAACCAATGGGAGGCCACAGTGTCCGGTGCAACACCAATTAGCACAATGACAGGTAGGTCCACAAAGGAAATAATAATACAAGATTAATGGATATGAAAAGTATAATGCATACATGGTTAAGGACAAGCTTACCATTCCAGGGCCTTCGGTACATGGTCCCCCAACCAAAGCTATGATACGCGCCCCAGTCCCAGGCAAGCAGGCACCCAACAAGCCAGCTGCAACACTCAAAGCTACAGCAATGCACCTGGTTGGGCGGTTCCCAATCTGCACCGGCCACTGATCCCTCTGCAACTCATCCAACAACTACCCAAACACCACCAAACACATTAATCACAAGCTGAAAACAGAGCACAAAATTTCAAGAGAACTCAAAGATCTCACCGCATTGAGTGGATAATCGCATTCCGATGCGGGAAGTAAAAACCTATTAACTGATCCAGCACGTTGCGGCAATCCATTGGCCGGCGGGGTCACTCCCTTCGTCTGACCCCGATGCCCAGACAACCCGAGCTGGTCCAAAATCTGTACCTTAGTGATCTCCTTCGTTCCCCGAAAGACGTAAACTTTGGATAAATCAGTGCAGCCCAACTCGTGCAAATGCGCCTGCGTGCCAAACGTGATGAGCCCAACGAGTGCGTTCTCAGGCAACAGCCCGAGTGCGCGGCGCATGGAGGACTTGAGGAATTCGAGCTCCTCTTCGATGAGGCAGGTGTCGAGAACGAAAAAGAAGATGGAGGGCGGCGGCGGAGGAGAGTGGGGGGCGGGGGGAGGCGCGTACTCGACGGTGGATAGCTGAGGGTAGAGCTCACCGGGTACGTTGGATTCGGAGATGCCGTGGTAGTGGATAGGAAAGAGGTTGCGGGAGAAGCAGAAGGGGCAGGTCCAAATCCGATTGATGAAGTCGACGCTGCAGAATGGGTTGAGGACGGCGAAGCAGGGGGGCTTGCAGCGGAGCGGAGGATAGGGGAGGACGAAGTCATCGGGGATGGGATGGATCGGGGAGATCGTGGCGGCGAGGGGGACGACGCACTTGGAGGCCTCGACTTTGGAGCGTGGCCATGCGTTCCAGGTCATGCGGACACCGTCGGGGTCGGCGGGTGGTGGCGCTCCGGCGCCGGCCCTGTCCGCGGCCATCGGTGGGCGTCGATCTCTCGCGGCCTTCGGAAAGGAATCGAAATATGGGGTTTTGGAGGGTTTCCTTGCAACTCACTGGGTTTTTTCTCTAGCTTTTCACAGCTAATTACAATTTTATATATATATATATACGCCCACTTGGGTTTCTAAAAAAAGATTTATATATAATTGATATCTGATTTTAGGCATGGTCTCCCCGTCCCCATCCCCGTCCCCGCCAACCCCGACTCTGAGTCCCTGAGGATCCCATATACCTATAAATTATTTATGAGTTTTAATTGCAACCTTAATTCTTATACAAGGCTCAAAAGTAACAAATAATTAAAAATTAAAAATACTTTTATTCCTGCTTATTTTTTACTCGATTCTTGTACATGAGTCGATAAATAATAATAAATTAATAACTAAAAATTGAATCATCTCTGTTGATTACCATCATCAATCAATGTCTCCCATAGTGAAGCCTATGTAATTTTTTTTTATACACGAGACACACATGATGTGCTGAACTTAATTTTTCGACATGTAAATATACTTTTATTTTATATTTATTAAAATTTAAACTTGTTTTATTAATAAAGAGGATTATTTTATACGTAAAATCAAAGTATTAAAACAAAAAAAAAACTAAAAAGCAACGCAATTACTCAAATTATCACTTTTTAGTTTAAGTAAACTTGATCAGGGCAATCCACACTGATTGAAGTGACTAAACTATAAAATATAACCATGTTCTTTATCATTCATGGTCGCCTAATATCATTATTGGTATGAATTTTTACTCATTAAAGCGTGCACTTCTCGTCTTACCACGTGTACATCATGACAAAATAGAATACGAGGGACCTTCTTTTTGTGTTTGCTTTGCGTATGTAGGGGATCTAATTCACAGGCATACAATGGCACACAATCATTGCATATAACTATGCATATAATTAATTAATTAATTCATTCATTCATTCATTCATTCATTCATTTTTCAAATAAAATTTGATGATAACTCTCTTTTCCACCGAATGGACGCTTGAGTGAGGGATCAATTATCTCCACAACTAAGGGGCTGTTTGGTTGGAAGGAATGAAAATGAGAGAAATGAGATAATAAAAAAAATGAGGGGGATTAGAAAAATAATAAGAATAAAAACTATGTTTGGTTGAAAGGATTTGAAAAGTAGTTTATTGGGAATAGAAAAAATGAAAACAATAGAATATGAAAAAATGACTATTATGTTATTTATCCAAATAAATATTGTTATATATTGGGAAAATTACTGTTCACCCATCGGGAATTTCAAAACTGGCCAAAAACCCCCTCCTATTTTTGCACACCCCGGACAGCCCCTCCGTTATAGTTTGGTTCCCTTTTACCCCCCGTCCGTCACATGAAATGGGTCCGTGTTACGAAAATCCATTTTTGCCCCTGCAAATGGTGGGAAAAAAACCCGCCCGATCACATCATGTCATGTCTGGCTTTTATGCATACATATGTGAGTTTTTTCCCCCTTTATGGTTTCTTGTTCGCTTAGAGAGCTTAGAAGGCGAATTACATAATTTTGTTCTTGTTCTCCTTTTCCTTCTGCTAAGTCGATATTATGGACAGTTTTTGTGCCATTGCTAGATACAACGGGGAGGGACGAGTGCTGACGTTCACCGCGTCAACTGAATGGGCGACAGTGTTAGGTGAGATTTGTGAGCGCCGGGGTCTCGATGTTTGTCGCGCGAGGGTGAAGTTCATCACACCCGATGGACATAATACGGTTTGCCCAATAGATAACGAGGTGGACTTCCAGCGCATGTGTCATGTGTTCTCCATCCTCAAAGGCGGTGTAGTCGATATGGTTGTCGAGACGGATGACGTGCCACGGCGGCCTTTCCGAAAACGAGTTATTGTCGTGGTAATGCGTTGCTCTAAAACAATTATGCGGTTGTATGTCGGTTAGTGTTTAACACTACCATTATCTCGTATTAAAGAATGAATTATTCGTTTAAATTGGGAGTCTCCGATTAATTTATCATGTTTCGTGTAAACTATCATACACCGTTTGCATTATTACATCTATGTTTAACTATGCCTCGTTAACGTGTAAATATTAACTTAGGCGTTTAAATAAGTGGACTTTATGCTTAAATTCGATCGTTTGCGTTTGAACCGAAGTGCCGGGCAGGAATTCGGAATGGGAGCGCTTCTGTCCCACCACATGGCGACCCGGATGGTGTCGCATGCCCGCCATCGTCGTCGGATCGACATGAAGTGTTGTCGTTGGACGTCGGACAACGTTTTGATGGCGTTGAACATTTCCGAGATACACTTCGCAATTTTGCTATCGGTCGGAATTTTGATTTCAAATTCGTGAAGAACGAAAAATACCGGGTCACTTTGTGGAATGCGCGGCCGGTGGATGTCAATGGCGCGTTCACGCATCAAAGGAATATAATAGAAATACCTTGGGAATCAAGACAACGGACCCGACGCACACCCTGCGGTGGTGGAATTGGGTCGGGGTCACACCCGAAAGCGTCCAAAAAATGGGTCGGCGCACGAGTGATTCGAAGTCGAAGGACCGGCCCTTGTACAAGGCCATCGACATTCGAAGAACATGTTGCGGGAGCATGGTGTCCACATTCCATACAAGCACGCTTTGGCTGGGAAAAGAGCATGCCCGGGTGATCCTCGACGGTAGCGACATCTCCGGCTACGATCTGTTGCTTTGGTACGTCCATAAGGTGGCCGAGACAAACCCCGGCAGCGTCGCGTTTGTGGAAAGAGACGGTGAGCGTTTTAAACGTGCGTTCTTCTCTTTCGGCGCGTGCATTTTGGGGTTCAAGCGGGCATGCGAGCCGCCGCCGTTTGTGGATGGTACTCACCTCCTCGGAAAGTATCGGGGTACTCTCTTGGGTGCCACGAGGGAAGGATGGGAACAATGGCTTCTTCCACGTCGCCTTCGCTATTGTCGACAACGAGACCGACGCCAATTGGACGTGGTTCATTTCCAAGTTAGGTGATGCTTTATACGACGAAGGAGACTACCAAGAGACAATTACATTCGTTTCGGATAGGTCAAAGGGCCTTGTGAACGCCGTTGCGAGAGTTTTCCCTTCATCCCCGCACGCGTACGCCTTCGGCACTTGGAGGCCAATTTTATGAAAGCCAATGGCGGACTTGGGAAGGCATTGAGGGAGGAGTGCTTGGTCCATATGCTTTCGTATCGCGTGGGCAACGACGGCTAAAGAATTCGATGACACCGTCAATGAACCGCGGGCCGTATCGCCCGAAGCGTTTCAGTGGTTGATTGACAAATCCGACATGTCACACTCGGTCGAATTATCTGTTCAAAGGTGACCGATGGGGCGAGATGTATTCGAATGTAGCCGAGTCGTTCAATGCGTGGATCAAAGAAGCTCGACACCTACCGGTGACGAAAATGGTCGACGCTATAAGGTACTCGAAGGTTAAATACATGTAACGCTTAAGCTTACCCGTTACACTTTAATGTTCGTTATCGGTGTTTAACATGCACCGTCCGCAGTTTGATATCGTCATCGGTGTTTAACATTCACATTAACCCTTTAGTCCGGTAGAATCCTGTGTAAGATAACAAATGTTAATATCATTGTCTCGGTTTAAATAGCGTCGTATATGTTTTTCTTCTTCGATCTTTAGTTTATTACTGTTCTGTTTACTCCGATGTAGTGGTGTTTAAATATTCATATATTCGCGTAAATTTCTTTAAGATTTCCGATATTCGTTGTGCGGTACAAGCTAATGCGCATGTTATGCACTCGCCGTGAGCAAGCGAACAAATGGGATACTTTCTTATGCCCGGACATACGTTCAAAGGTTGAGACGCTTGTGCGGGATAGCCGAAGTCTTCACGTTGCTCGTTGTCTCGCCGATCGTTACGAAGTGATTGACCAGGTGCAAGAACTCTGTAGACCTTGCTAGTAGAACTTGCTCATGTCGCAGATGGCAAGTTTATGGCATCCCGTGCAAACACGCTTGCGCTGCGATATTGGTGACGGACAAGCAATGTTCATCGTTTTATTAGCGATCACTTCACCGTCGACACTTACAAGTTGGCGTATAAGGAAGCTATATTTCCCATACCCGACAATGAGAGGCCCACGGACAACAATCGAGATCCGCTTTTGCGGCCGCCCGTGACGAGAAGGCAACCCGGTCGTCCTAGACGAAGGAGGATCGAGTCGCAAGCGTTTGATGTCCGCGAGTTACATTGCCGCCGCCACTCGTCCGGTCACAATCGTAGAACATGCAATGAAAGTGTCGCCGATTAGGCTTCGTAAAAGGATAATCTTTAAAGAGCACACATTTATTTCGTTATGACGCCCGATATTTAAACATAGAATAAACGAATTTCGTTGTACGCACAGAAGTTTTAATTGAATAAACCTAATGTTAAATGGTGACACATTTAAAGAGTCACACACAAATAGAAGCGTACGCATTGGATGTTAAACGGGAAATATCGGTAATAAACGGTAACCAATAACGCTAAACAGGCACATCGCTTGTTGTCATTCTTTTGTATTTGAACTTCCGGAAGGAATGTCAGATAGTGACGCATAAACAGAGACGTCATATTTAAACGAGATACGGCGGCGAGTTTTACACATCTTCGGCGGAATGTTTAACGGAGACGTTGTATGGTAACACAAATTGAAGCGTACGCAGTGAATGTTAAACGGGAAATATCGGTAATAAACGGTAACCAATAACGCTAAACAGGCACATCGCTTGTTGTCATTATTTTGTATTTGAACTTCCGGAAGGAATGTAAGATAGTGACGCATAAACAGAGACGTCATATTTAAACAGATACGGCGGCGAGTTTTACACATCTTCGGCGGAATGTTTAACGGAGACGTTGTATGGTAACACAAATAGAAGCGTACGCAGTGGATGTTAAACGGGAAATATCGGTAATAAACGGTAACAATAACGCTAAACAGGCACATCGCTTGTTGTCATTCTTTTGTATTTGAACTTCCGGAAGGAATGTCAGATAGTGACGCATAAACAGAGACGTCATATTTAAACAGATACGGCGGCGAGTTTTACACATCTTCGGCGGAATGTTTAACGGAGACGTTGTATGGTAACACAAATTGAAGCGTACGCAGTGAATGTTAAACGGGAAATATCGGTAATAAACGGTAACCAATAACGCTAAACAGGCACATCGCTTGTTGTCATTATTTTGTATTTGAACTTCCGGAAGGAATGTCGAGATAGTGACGCATAAACAGAGACGTCATATTTAAACAGATACGGCGGCGAGTTTTACACATCTTCGGCGGAATGTTTAACGGAGACGTTGTATGGTAACACAAATAGAAGCGTACGCAGTGGATGTTAAACGGGAAATATCGGTAATAAACGGTAACAATAACGCTACACAGGCACATCGCTTGTTGTCATTCTTTTGTATTTGAACTTCCGGAAGGAATGTAAGATAGTGACGCATAAACAGAGACGTCATATTTAAACAGATACGGCGGCGAGTTTTACACATCTTCGGCGGAATGTTTAACGGAGACGTTGTATGGTAACACAAATTGAAGCGTACGCAGTGAATGTTAAACGGGAAATATCGGTAATAAACGGTAACCAATAACGCTAAACAGGCACATCGCTTGTTGTCATTATTTTGTATTTGAACTTCCGGAAGGAATGTAAGATAGTGACGCATAAACAGAGACGTCATATTTAAACAGATACGGCGGCGAGTTTTGCACATCTTCGGCGGAATGTTTAACGGAGACGTTGTATGGTAACACAAATAGAAGCGTACGCAGTGGATGTTAAACGGGCAATATCGGTAATAAACGGTAACCAATAACGCTACACAGGCACATCGCTTGTTGTCATTCTTTTGTATTTGAACTTCCGGAAGGAATGTCAGATAGTGACGCATAAACAGAGACGTCATATTTAAACAGATACGGCGGCGAGTTTTACACATCTTCGGCGGAATGTTTAACGGAGACGTTGTATGGTAACACAAATTGAAGCGTACGCAGTGAATGTTAAACGGGAAATATCGGTAATAAACGGTAACCAATAACGCTAAACAGGCACATCGCTTGTTGTCATTATTTTGTATTTGAACTTCCGGAAGGAATGTAAGATAGTGACGCATAAACAGAGACGTCATATTTAAACAGATACGACGGCGAGTTTTACACATCTTCGGCGGAATGTTTAACGGAGACGTTGTATGGTAACACAAATAGAAGCGTACGCGATGGATGTTAAACGGGAAATATCGGTAATAAACGGTAACAATAACGCTAAACGGGCACATCGCTTGTTGTCATTCTTTTGTATTTGAACTTCCGGAAGGAATGTCCAGATAGTGACGCATAAACAGAGACGTCATATTTAAACGAGATACGGCGGCGAGTTTTACACATCTTCGGCGGAATGTTTAACGGAGACGTTGTATGGTAACACAAATAGAAGCGTACGCAGTGGATGTTAAACGGGAAATATCGGTAATAAACGGTAACCAATAACGCTACACAGGCACATCGCTTGTTGTCATTCTTTTGTATTTGAACTTCCGGAAGGAATGTAAGATAGTGACGCATAAACAGAGACGTCATATTTAAACAAAGATACGGCGGCGAGTTTTACACATCTTCGGCGGAATGTTTAACGGAGACGTTGTATGGTAACACAAATTGAAGCGTACGCAGTGAATGTTAAACGGGAAATATCGGTAATAAACGGTAACCAATAACGCTAAACAGGCACATCGCTTGTTGTCATTCTTTTGTATTTGAACTTCCGGAATGTAAGATAGTCCGAATTAATGACACGGGAATTTGATACGGCGGTGAAATCCCAGTACGAATGCTAATTCATTACCATCTCTTTCCCAATTACATTTGAATTCAAAATCCACACGTAAGCATCAATGCACGGAGTACGTTAGGCGAACTTGCGACGCCTAAACTTCTATTTAAACAATAAACGGAAATCAAAGGCACATCCACATATTACACACGAGAGAAAGAAGTATGTACAAGTCCCTCCTCAACGAGCTCGCCAGAGAACCCGTAGGCCGTCGCCGGAGTACTCAACCGTTAGGGAGGGCCCCGACCACATCCCCGCCTTCTTGGGCACGGTGTCGGTTGATGGGACCACTTACTACAGCCCTTACCCCGCGAAAACATCGAAGGACGCCCGTAACACTGCGGCCGAGGTGGCGTACAATGACCTCCGTATTCCATACCCCGGGAGGATGAATACGCGTCCCAGCTGCTACCGCCGATCGACTATGTGGAGGTAAGTCATACCGTAAGACTCTCGCGTCCATGTTACGGGAAATTTATTTATTTTCTAAATTGTTAAAAGCCTTCATTGCGGGGGCCTCGCACCGCAACGCCTTCGGATGCGGCGCCTTCACTCAACCGCGAGCACTCCAACGGCGAAGAGTTGGAGTGCTTTCTCGGAGGACATGCTCGTCGAGCTTGCGGAGAAGGAAGTCGTCCTCTCCGAAAAACTCGACCGACTAAGAACCCGCACGGCCCAAGTGAAGAAGCTCATCCGGGGGACCGAAGGGGATATGATAATGTTTTTTCAGTTTTTAGATGTATAAATTAGTATGCCTACGCTGGTTGTAATAGAACTCCGTTTCATCTAAAAATTTTGTCAAGGAAAGAAATTTGTTCCCCGTTACGTTTTGATCTTTACACCGATACGTGTATATTTCAACATCGGCACTAAATTATAAACGTCGACGCCCGTAAAAGGGTGGGCCACAATATTTGAAAAGCGAGAGTGTTTGTAAATAGCGAGAATAGTTTTCACACGAGTCCTCGATGTGTGAGGAAGACAATTCAAACATAAACATCGAATGTTAAGTGAAGACGCACGCTAATAAGCGGTGTCATGCAATATTCAACGGGGAGAACCCTCGTTCTCGTTCGTCGATAGTTAACCGCAGATATCGATAGTTAAACGGTAAAGTGTAAGGGTAAGTGATGACGGTTATATTTAAACAATGATGGCGAGTTTCATAGATTAAATACCTCATTGATGTTTACAAAATAGGTTCAAAACCGAGAAAATTTGCATTGGAAAATGCTGAAACGTCGCATGCATAAATGGAGTTGAATTTAGGCTAGTTACGGTATAACGTAATCAACTAAACTATGCAATGTGAATTTATTATTAATTACTCCAATTTAATGTTGAAATGGGAGTCAAGAAAGCGTGAACGTAACCGATGCCATTTACTATATTCCATTTATTTCACCGAAAACCAATGCCTTTTTTTTACAAATAGTTATGATTGTATGTAAGCATCAAGCGTAAACAAGATACGGACGCGAGATATTATCCACATCCCACAACAATGTTTAAGTCACGTCTAGCGAGACTTTTGCCGGATGACACGCCGGCCCTCGCCGGAGTACACCACTCTCCGTGAAGGCCCCGACACCAACCCCGTCTTCCCGGCCACGGTGACGGTCCACGGGACCCCTTTCTCCGGTTCTTCATCCGCGGAAAGCGCCGAGGAGGCGCAGTAACATTGCCGCCGAGGTGGCGTTCAAGCACTGTGCCCTTCGGGCAGCGTGGAGATTACCAAGGCCCCGGTTGCCGACGATGACGTATCCGACGCAGTAATGCATACCGTAAGACTTGTCCGTTGAGTGTAAAAACAAAAAAAGAGCCACCTTCCATACGTAAACCTTCAACTCTTCATTGCGGGGCCTTCACGAGCCGTCGGGGATTACACCGGTGGTGAAGAGTTGGATTGGGTTTTCGAACACCCGGTCCGTGCACTAAACGCAAAACTTGAAGGAATAAAAGATCGAAAGGCACGTGTGGAAAAGCTGCTCCAAGATTTGAATGACAACAAAAGGGGGGAGTGAGATTATGTTCGAGTTAATGTCGTTTGTAAATTGCGCCATCTAAATGGAGTTCTCTATATTTAAACGGCAGTCGTCTGAATCCAAACGTAGTCATTAATATTTAAACAGATTAATCTATATTTAAACATACAAACCTAAACGGTCATTTTTATTACTCACGGCGTGACTCATTAGCCAATATTAATTACTTTCACCATTAATTATAAAAACTAAAATCAGTCGCACATCTATTTCAAATTCATGTAATTTCCGTTGCGAGAAGCGTAAGTTGCGGATATTTGTGAAGCAATTATTGTCACATCGAATCGAATAGCAAACGGAGACTCCTATAATTATAAGGGAACTCTAAAGAGTGAACATCACGAACTATAATTGAACAGAGCCAACGAAGTTTAAACGGAGAGCAAATCATTTTGGCAGGCCTTTATATTTGAAAGTTAACACCGACTGCTAACCAGATACTATTACCTTTAGCGCACAACTAATATGTTTATGTTAGGATGATGAATTACATGATAATGAATTACGCAAACTTATTTTATTGTCCATGACTGATATGTGACAATAACGACATGAAATTTTTTTTTACCGCAACGTTAAACGTTAACAATAGCGACAAGTTAAACGACGGATTCGAAAGTTAAACGTTATTCTTAATGTGAATGTTAAGTCTTAAAGTTAAACAGATACGTAAACGGGGGATATACATTCCGAGTAATGCATGCATTCGACGAAGTGTTGTGAGATAGCATTGGGAAAGTGTGCATTGGTTAACCCGGCGGTGGACGTTACGTTATATCTGTTACGATTAAATTCGCTGTTTTGGAATTCAAACGTCGCATAGTTATTGGCATCGGACTCGAGAAATAGTGCAAACGTCCGTTGAATACATTTGTATTTAAAGAAGAATCGGAAACAAGAAACGCACCCGGATATTACTCGCAGATCTAGCAGTATGTATGTGCCAATTCTCAACGCGCGTACGCCGTAAGACGCACCGCTCCACGCCGGCGTACTCCACAACCAGGGAAGGCCCCGGGCGCCTCCGCTTTCGTGGCAACGGTCACGGTGGATGGGACCACGTTTTCCACCCGCAGTAACCGAGAGAACGTAAGAGGCGGCCCGGTAACGTTGCCGCCCGGTGGCGTTCTACGAGCTATGTCCCGCGCAGCTCGGGACGAGCGGTGCGTCCCCGCCGATGTCTATGCGTCTTTAGAAATATTTATCTAAATCGTTCATATCTTCTTTGCAAGGGCGATGACCTATCCCCGGGAGCGGTTCCTCGAAGATTTGGTCGGGGATTTGACGGAAAAAAAAGATCTCTCTCCGCGTAACTCGAGCGAGTGGTATCCCATAAGAGGGATGTGGAGAGGCTGCTCCGGTACGCGAAAATGTATAAAACGGAATGACGGTTTTTGACCCGCTTAGTGTAGTTTTCATCCATCAAATAAGAACTTTTTGCTTAGTGTGATATTTTAACTTCGTTCTTACTCTCTCGTAAATGTTAACCGTTGATGACGCATGTTAAAACGTACCCACGCATGAATTTTAAATGGAGAACAATGTTCCTTAAGCAAATTCTAACCATTCGTGCGCATGACAAGCACGGTTTAAATAGAGACGGACGCGAGTAAACCCTATCATGAAACGTTTAAATGGTAATATTCAACGGGAACGGTGATATTAAACCAAGAACGGCGAATGATAAACACGATTGCCTTCTTGGCCCCGATAATTATAAATTTTAAACGGTTACAACAACACGTAATTGGTGACACACTGAAAAAAATAAAAATTCCGTACTTGAGGACCCATAGCGCGGTTCATGAAGATAATTAAAAAGTTACATATAATAGGGACTCTCACCTTTAAAAACAAACAGCGCAAGTAGAATAGGGCCTCACCCGTCGAAGAATAGCAGTGAATATTAAACAGGGACTGTAATATTAAACATGTAACGACAAAAGCTAAACAGAGAATACCTTGTTTAATCGCTAGCTCGCATTTTAAACGTAGACAACAACACGTAATGGCCGACATACATTGAGAAAAGAATTCCGTGCTTACGGACCCATAGCGCAGTCGATGTAGACATTTATAAGTTATGTATAATAGGGTCGCTCACCTTTAAAAGCAGACAACGGAAGTAGATTACGGTCTCTTTCATTTAACGACAGCCTCCATGTTTTAAACAGGGGACATAGGGAGTTAAACGCTTACCACTAATATCTAAACAAGGAGTACGTGATCAACCCGGTCCCCCGGTGTTAAACGGTAACGGTGTATATTGCACGGAGATCCGTATTGTTAAAGTGTAACACAATGTTTTAATAATGACAACGTCATTTTTTTACGTAAGTACTTAATTTTATAAAGCAGACGACCCTCAATCGGTACCATGGAATTTTAAGCAAAAAATGATTGAATATGAAAGAATAACGAACATTATTAGATGTACATTGAAATTTCGCCATGTCGTTGGCAAAGAATGAATTGAATCAATTGAAATGAATTTCGACAAAACTGTTTTACTTCCCCACACTGGACCCTACCCGCGTTGCTTGATGCCGGATGCTCGTCCTTCCTTAAGTATGTGGGCGGCGTACTTCAATCGCAGATAGGGGACGTCCGTGTGCGCTATCCGGAGCTTTTCACCGCGGAGCAATTGCTCGATAAACCGCATCACGTAGAGACGGCGCATCGACAGGTGCCTTTCTTTTGACGCGGTGTGTCGTCATCGTGAACAAGCGGGCACCGTGCCGTCGCCGTCGTGCCGTACTCCATTTCGAGACAGTGTCGAATAGTTCCCGCCGTCGCATTATACAAACCGATGTTAGAATAGAAAGCATCTATGTCACTCGATAATCGAAATCTATATCGCAGAGAGCTTACCATTGCTACCGCGTCTCGTTGTACTCTTCACTTGGGCATGAGGTGTAATGCCTCGTACTCTTTCTTGTTATTGTCGAGCACCACGACATGGAAGTGGCCATTCAAGATTATGGGAAGGATGATGATGTCAACGTCATTGACGACCTTGGTGGCATCTCCGATCATAGCCAAAGTCGTCTCATGTGCGTCTTCCACCTTCGACATAAACAACGCCAGTGGTCGAGTGATGGAGGCGCGCTTCTTATGAGGATATGGCTTTCTGTTAAGTGTGTCTTGTACGATGCACACGAAGGCGTCCAACACATCATCTCGTCACCATCTCTTTCCCGTCGATCGAACGAATAGGTTGGCCCGGGTGGTGCCGACATAATCATTCCTCCAGGGCACGACGGAACTGCGGTTAAACGGCAACACATGCGATTGATTAATAACACGTAGACGTTAAGTGGAAACAACACATACGTAAATGATAATGTATAGGGGTAAACAAGTAATATCGTTAGTTAAACGATATATTACTATGTTATATGGTAACGACCGTAATTAAACGGAAACGCAACAACGTAAATGGGATGATCTCTATATAAACATTAACATCTACACTATCATACTTACTCGTCCATGGGGAAGTTGAGGAAAATCTTGATCGCCTCCTTCTCGAATACGTCGAGGCGCGATTGACCGGCGTATTTTTTCTTCGCCGAACGAAGTCTTTCCGCACTTCTTCATACCGCCGGGTTGGCGAAGGTGACCGATTTCTTTTTTTTCTCTCGCGACGTTCCCTTCGCCCCCGGCAACGCCTTTATTGAGATCATCCGTAGATGCTTCTTCTTTGTTGCGGGATCGCGCCCACACCGGATGTGGCAATGTGGGTCGGCCGTTCCTCCGTGGGAAGGAGCTCCTCCACAATAGAGGCAACGGTCTTCTCAACCGCGGCCAAGGCAGTCTCATCAAGGGGAAGCACACCCTCGGGTGGTTCTTCATCTTCAAAATTAGTGGCCACCACCCCGGATGCGCCGTTGTCGGCCGCCGCCGGCTCCACCGCGACGGGGATTTCGGAGTCTTCCGCAGACGCGGCATTGCCAACGGGGTCTACAATCTCCGCTACCGGGCGGTGAAGTCATCAACCGCAACGGTCTCAACAACCGCATCGGCCGCCGGTGGTGCCGCCATTGTTTCATCCTCGGCCGGTGGTGGACACACGGGCGGTATACTTTTCGTCGCCTTTTGTGCAAGCCTCTTCATACGTGGCCTCGTCATACGTGGCCGTCTTGGAATGGCCTTCACGACGAAGTCGTCGTCCTCAATTTCCAACGGCTCATCCGTCCCGGGCAAAGTCACGTATTTGTCCCGACGGTGCAGCCCTTTCAAACGAATCAAACCTTGCCTCCAATGCCTCAACCCGAGCGACAATCTGGGAAAGCGTTCATCATCACCTGGCATGCCCGCATAAAGGATGTAGTCACGTCGTCGGCCGATGACGTCGGTTGGGCTACCGCGGTCGGGGGACTCGGGGATCCGGGTGACTCTCGTTGTCGCGGCCGGTGCGGGTGTTGCCAATTGGCGGGGTAGGTGAGGGCCTATCCGACGCCGAGGGTTGCGTGTTGGGGCTGGAAGGGGGGGAACCACGTCGGCGCGAACGGGCGGAAGGGGCCGGCATCTCCGCTTGCGGTCGTGCAAGTGGTTCCCGCGCAACAAAGATCCATCCGCCAATTGGCCCCAACAAAAGTCTCCTCCACAAGCATTCGCCGGGACCAGCTCGAGAAACTAACATATATAAAGAAAACAATCTCGAGACAAATCATTCAATTTGATCCAAAACAAACGTATTTAAACATTTGACATATATACGTAAACGATATGGCACACATTTAAACGGAGTATAACAAGGTTAAGCGAAGACACCACGCGTTAAACACAAACTACATTTCCTACACGGATAAGCCTATCGTTAAACATTAACCGCTCTTTGTAAACACATTAACACCGATTTATTACCTCTTTTCCTTCGAGAGCCGACCAACTGGTTTCTATCGTCGCGTGCTTCCGGTAAGTACTTTCGCAGTAGCACGGCACCCTTGGGGTCTTGCCGAAACGGGCTTTCTTGCCGGTTCCGGTCACCTCGTAAAACCGGATGGTCGGCGCGATCGAGCAACCCTTAATGTACCCCGTGTTTACCTTCCCCCTCGCATCTGGCTTGCACTCGAGCGGCAGCTTGTGGAACGTCCTCCATAAGCCATTTGTGCGTCGCCTGCGCCCATGCGTACCGCCCCATGCCAGGTAGATCGTCGACATAATCAACGATCCAAGTGGGCACCGAGCATGAGGTATTCGGGAAGAGGATTGTCCCCATGAGGTACGTCATCAAGAGTTTCACAAAATCCTCCTCTCCCCCCCTCTGTCCAACAAGACGCTCAAGAGTGCGCCTAATGGCGTCCCTGTGTCTGTCGAAGCTTTTCGAAAAGTATCTCCCTTCGAAAGCTGACGGTGTCTTCTTCTTCTTAAACAGGACCGCGTCTCCGTCGCAGCGCAGACCCATAACGAGAGCCACATCCTCAGGCCTGAAGCTGAGCAGGCTCGCCCCGATCCTGAATTTATTGGTGCGGCCATCGTACCTCTGCAGAAGCGAATCGAGAAGGGCCCTCTCTTGGAATACAGCTTCCACCTCAGTGAATGCCGCAAACGGTGTCCTTTGGATGATCTCCCAATGTCGAGAGGTCATGTGGACTTTCAATTCGGCCAAGGTCTCCACCACCGGTGTCAAGTAGCATCTCCCGTTGACTAGGTTTACCGCCATAATCACAACACTGCAAAAATGACAACACTTGTTAAACAGATACATCAAACGCTACACAGAGACAAATGTTTTACACGAAAAGCTCAACACTTAAATAGAGAGATGCACCGTTAAACGGAGACAAACTCTTTTAAACACGAACTCATTTTATCAAACGGAAATCTCTTTTACAAACTGTAACCATATCAAATGGAAGGGGAAACGCACATTGTAAGCATTACACAAACAACAACAACCGATATCTCTTTCAATGATCGTGTGCACAACCGAAAACCCTAAACCCTAACCCTAAACTCTAAAACCCTAACCCTAAACCAAAACCCAAAACCCTATCAACCCCAGCCGAGAAATTCCCCCGCACACTAGAACCACGCAAAACAAAACCGACGAATATCTCTGTGTAACAGAGTACTTCATATAAAAGCCTTGCTTTAGACACAGCTTCTGCCATACCTTGAGCTGCAAACTGATGGAAGTGCAGGATACTTGCGCACGGTGGACTGAAGTTACAGAGGATGTCGAAGCCGAGAGAGCTTCGGAGAGGGAAAAGCTGAAGAAAGTTAAGCAAAGAAGAAAAACGAACACTGCTCTCTGCCTCTCTTGGGATTCCCATTACGAAAAACCATCCACTTCCTCTCTAACCGGCTTAATGATTGCACCACGATTTCCCATGCAAGGTAGGGGCAATTCCGTCCGTGAATTTGAAAAGTAACTCCGTTAACCACCGTTTCATACTTTGGGGGTTTGAAAATCATTGTCTTTAAAAGGAATGGGTTTTTATGGATTTGGAAATTAACGGGGTGTTTTTGGCCATTTCCCAAACTTTGGGGGTGTTTTTCGCCATTACCAGTTATATATTTGTATATATAATAATGAGTTGTGATAATTACTTATTGATATATTTATAGATATTAACTAATTAAGTATTATTTATTACCATAAATTAATTGCTACACATAAATATTTAATTTTAATATATCACAAAATCACAAAGTTTTTATTAACATAATTATTACTAACAATTAATTAACGGCGGCTTAACATTGAATTTTTATTGTCGTAATTATAAATTAGTTTGGGGAACTAATTATATTTTCAAAAATATATATTTCTAAAAAAAAAAATCCATTGACAATAAAATTTTGTATTAAAAATAGAGGAGTTTTTCTGTATGTACACAGAAAAGAAACAACACTGAGTCATGCTTTTAGATCCGTGGCAGGTGATGCAAATCAGAAGGGGTTATCAACGGCCACGATTTTCTCACACTCAGCTCGGTCGGTACTGTGCCTTAAGATGGGAGGGTTAAGGTTTGAACCGCTGTCAGAACCGGATCCACGGTCCGCTTTTGATGAACCGGCTGGAAGAACGGTACAAAATAGAAACCCGGCGCCAAGCAATCGAGACTCGAGAGGAAAAAGGGAGATCCCGATTGCATTCCATTTCTCACAGAGGTCGCAAGGGAGGATAGAGTTCATCCTCTCCCATCTTCTCTCCGGTACGGGAATCTCTCTCAATCTTCTGTCTATTTTCTTGTTACTGTCCGCTGTATCGCAGCGATCTGCGCTTTTTCGTCTGGTGTTTGTCTTGATTTGATCATTGAGTATTTAGTTGTTTACTTGATTGGAGTTTTTTTTTTTTTTGATGCTTGAAATGAGGGTTATCGGGTTTGGAATCAGCTACAGATTCGATGTTATGAGAAATATTGCGGCGGTCCTTTGGTTTGAAGCCCTAGAGTCTGCTAAGTCGTATGGAAATCATCTTTGTTGTGGTTTTGTTGTCGGGATATTGATTCTAACAGCTTGTAGAGGAGATCTTGATTTGTTCTGATGGTGGTGGCGGTGGAGAGCTTCTCTTTTGAGCTGAAGGGGCGAGACATATTTGTTTACCATTGCCTAATTACTGTCAAAGCTGATAAAACTCGAAATTATATGTCAATTTACTTAAGTTTAATTGGTTAGAATTTCTTGTGAAGAAACCTCCACGGTAATTACATTCTTAGCAGATTTTATCTCATGGTTGAGCTGAGATCAGATATTTAGTGGATTAGATTGACGGGATTTTGCAATACTTAAGTTTAGTTTACAACATAAAGAGACTATTCTGTTGCATGAGTGCATAGGTTAGTGTAACACCATTTCTGTGATAGATTGATCCAGTCAATGACACTCTGAGAGGAGAAATTTGGTTATTTTGATGTTTCGCTTTCTGGAAAAAGATCTTTCTTTCTTTCTTTATTAATTTTCGGTACTCATTTTTTTGGGCATTCTAATTATGAATAACATTTGTATAGTAAGAATATTGTCTAATTATGCATACTTTTTTTTTCTTGTCTTTTAATAAAGCAAGTGATGTCTTGTGAGCATAGTATAATCACTAAATTACTTTTGTAATCCATTGCTTTCATATTGAAAGTTTACTCTTAGTGGTAAATTTGTTCACAACCTAATTGTGTTCATTTGTTTTCCTCACAGAAGGTCCTTTTTTGCCTGCTCTCCCACTATGTGATATTCAAAGGGTCAAATATCATAGTTATATGCTTCTTCTCCAATAATGAAGCGTTTTGTTTACATCAATGAGAATGATGCAATCAAGGATCTTTATTGCGACAACAGGATATCAAATAGAAAATATACTCTTTTGAATTTTCTTCCCAAGAATTTATGGGAACAATTCAGGTTTTGGACACATACTGTAACTCTATTTGCTATATTCTTTTATTAAGAAGTTATTTCTGGACTACAGTTGTTTTCTGCATCTCATGTTGTCTTTTATAATTTACTGTTGATTGAAACAATTTTTTTTTGGTTGAAAATATTGCCAATTCATCTAATTAATTATCCACTATGTCTTCTTCGCAAGAGGTTATTGTTTTATTTCAGTTACCTTATCGTTCGTCTCTTAGATTCTATTTAATATTAACAATGTTACAAGGCAATCTTCAATTTTGATGAATGGGACTGCTTTTGCAATCTTTGCTTTAGGGCCTCTACGTGTAAAAGACTATTTTGAGATCGGAAACTCCTTTTACTACAGTGATTACTTTAATCTGTCAAAAGTTTGTTTGCTTCTATAGAAGGGAATTTTTTTTTTCTTTCTGCTTGATTTACCATCATCACCATGTAGTTTATAAGCTTAGTTTCTGAATACGTTTGTTTATTTATTTGGATGTTGATTATCTGGGATAAAGGTTATTGATTTTTTATTTCCCTGGTCACCCATGTTATTTTTCTCTTTTCTCTTCTCTTTTGTGCATCGTTCTTGTATTAATTAGTGTGTTTGCTATGTGATGCCTCATCCCGCATTGGAATTTGTAGGAAATTATATATATATGCTAACTATTGTATAAATGTTTATGATGTTGATATTTTTTTCAATTGGAGAGTCTATTGTGCTTTTGATTTCTTTTGAAGCATTTTTTTAGTTTAATTATATCCTTCCAAGATTTATGAAGTAGTCTTGTTTTCCATTCTCCTTTTTTTTATTGTATCTTTAGTTCAAATTTTCATTTTTTATATTATCTCAATGGGCATGCTTATATTGCCAATGGGTTTGTAGGCGGTTCATGAATCAATACTTTTTGCTGATAGCATGCCTCCAGCTGTGGCCCCTCATTACTCCTGTCAATCCTGCAAGTACTTGGGGCCCTCTCATCTTTATATTTGCGGTCTCTGCAACTAAAGAGGCATGGGATGACTATAATAGGTATCTTTCTGATAAGCTAGCAAATGAAAAGGAAGTATGGGTTGTAAAAGATGGCGTGCGGAAACATGTAAGCTTATTTATTTTCTCTTCTTGTTCTTTTCCATTATTATTTAATACAAAATCAGTTATCTCAACAAAGCAGGAATGTGTTCCTTTAGATGGATTTACTTGCTTCATATTTTACTCAAGTAGTCAAATAATTCATCTCAGCACTTGATCTACTTTGAATTGCATTGCTGCTGAACTCATATTTTTTTGAACTGGTTAGATGCCTTAAGAAGTACTGGGGTTCATGTTAGGATGTGTGAATTGCATGTTTTCTTGACTCAGAACTTGGCTATTGATAGAGATATATCCATGCTTTAAAACAATTTGTTACTTATGCCATATGCAAAGCAAAAACGTGGCCTTATGATCAGTAAATACATTCCTCCAGCTCCAAGTTTTAGACACTAGTGGGCCCACTAATGCACCACCCCCTCCCTCCTGTGGGCCAGCAGCAGAAAACAAGAAGAGTAAAATTTACGCTATTTACCATTTCTCCTGCCGGCCATGTTTTCTCATCTTGATATTAAATTAGGGTCTCATTATTAAGAAAGGTAGTAGAGTGAAGATGTGAGCATAGTGAGATCCTTTATGCTTTTATAGCGCAATGCTCTCTTTATTAGTAATAAAATGTTTTTCAATTCCCGCTGACAATAAATCAGGTCTTTGCTCTAGTGAAGCACAATTATGAGGCTGACCTTGCATCTGTTTATTTTAATTCAGTTTAGTTGGTCCAATGACGATTTGTCCTGTATAATTGAGCTGATATTGGCCTGATTTGGCCCAGATTTGATTAAACTAAGTTTAATCTGTCTCATTTAGTTTTGGTGAAACTGCTGACTGGCAGGGGTAGGGAACAATGAAGGGGGAATAGGTTTGATACATTGCAGTGGGTTAGAGGAGCTCTGTGGATGCCAGCAGGTGATGCAAGACAGGTAAAATTTAAGGGGAATATGGGGTTCTGCTTCAGATGGTGCCATGAGCTTCCACTTATACTTGGTGGGAGGCATGAGATTCCCATGACAGGCTCATTGCTCTCCATTTGAAAAAGATGGATGTGCCACAGAGTTTAATATGGGCCAATTATCTTGGTTTTAGTATCATGCTTTGCTTTGTAATTTAAGCAGGACTGATATGCATGTGGAACACATATGAACTGAGGGACATTTATGTAAAATTAGGTGAAATGGTTGTAGTGTTTTATTTGATCTTTTTTCCCAAGTTCAACCGTCTAATCTATCTGATAGTCATGAACAAATATCTAAGTTGCCAAATTATATTTTGGAAAATAAACATTAAGAACTTAAGAATATATTATGTGCCTCAATTGCTGGAAATTCTTTTTTTCTATTGGGTTGATACTTGGAGAATTTAGTTCTTTATAATTCTGTCCTGAACTATATCACACAGTAACTGTTATCCGTTGATCTTGACTGCGTCATCCAATATGTGTGTTTTTTTGTACAGATTCAAGCACAGGACATTCATGTTGGTGATGTTGTGTGGCTGCGAGAGAATGATGAAGTGCCATGTGACCTTGTTTTAATTGGAACATCTGATCCACAAGGCATCTGCTATATTGAGGTACAGAAATACAGACACTAAATTGGTTTATGTGTGGCTTACTTCCTTCTGTAGTTATTGTTGTTTACATTTAATGTGCTTGGCTTGTCCTTCAAGGTTTATTATTTTGAAGGTATTTGTTTGTTTTGCCTATTTAGTATTGATGTAATTTAGATCAACTTAACTTATATTGTGGCTTTCTAGTATGAGATAGTCAAATCTGCCATGGCACTAATCCCTGATTGCTTTTTTGTAAGTGTTACTGTGCTAGACCTTCTTGGATTTTGATTCAAATGTTTTCTGGCTCAAATGGCTTATAAAGAGTAAGGACAATGGAGGATGTGAAGAGTTATTGTAATTTGTTTTGGGTCTTTCATGGCTTTAGATCTACTTATTTCGCTTTGACATCCTTTTCTTGTTTATTATTGTTAAACATTTGGTGATGGCTAATATGTGCTTATGATTTATATTTTAACTAATGATCCTACATGAAATGCAATTTATTGATAGTGGCTCTAATCAGACAGAGAGAACCTGTGATTTTTGGTTAATCCTTATATATGGCTTTATGTCTGCTGATTACCGGGAAGAAGAGAAAACAGTCAACTACACTGAGTGTAGGCTGTATTTTATCCTGGCTATTTTTTTTAACAATTTTAAAATATTGGAACACTGCAATTCTAATTTTTCATTCTTCTGGTTTATTCACACTGTTGAAATTGTATATCAAATATTTAGCTATTAATGTTATTGGGAGTGTAAAACTATATAGTTGCCTTGCTTTTGGATAATAACATAGAGACCTTGCTTTTGGAAAATGATAGTGTGTGCATCTTTAGCAAAATCTTGAGTTCTATTGCAAAGTGACCTTATCTTGAACACCCTTAATTTTTCAGACTTCTGCTCTGGATGGGGAAACAGATTTAAAGACAAGGATTATTCCGTCAGCATGTGTTGGGCTTGTATCTGAACAATTGCAAAGGATCAAGGTACTCCAACTTTTCAAAACATCAAAATTTATCGTTTTTGTTTTGTCTTTCTGAATTCCACTTATACGAAAATGTATAGGGTGTGATTGAGTGCCCTGAGCCTGATAAGGACATAAGAAGATTTGATGCTAATATGAGATTGTTCCCCCCTTTTCTTGACAATGACTTATGCCCTTTAACAATCAACAACACGCTTCTTCAGTCATGTTACCCGAGGAACACCGAGTGGGCATGTGGAGTTTCTGTGTACACAGGCAAGTTAGATTTTAAGTAATAAGTAATACTTCTTAATTGAGAATAATGTTGGTCTAGCGCAGTAGTTTAGGTGATCTCCTTTGATGTAAAGTATGTGCACTTCAGCCCTTCCTTTATCATGATTTTATGCATCACTCCATTTCATATTAGATTAATTTTTCATGTAAGTTGTGCATGAGATATAATTAGGGTTTGTGGCTCGGCTAGTTCATTTATGGATATTCATTAATTTGTTTCTGAAAATGTTCTATATTGTTCCAGCTATTCCCCTACTTTAATCTTGTGGCTAGATGTTACAATTTATAGTATTTTGATCATAGAATATGCATGCCATGAGCTAATATGTAATTGCAAATAAATCCTTTGATTCTTTGAGATTTATATTGTACTGTTTGAGTTGGTGTGTTTTCATTGTTATTTACAGGAAATGAGACAAAGTTGGGAATGAGTAGGGGCATACCTGAGCCCAAATTAACAGCTGTTGATGCTATGATTGACAAGTTGACAGGGGCGATATTTTTATTCCAAATAGTTGTTGTCATTGTTCTTGGTTTTGCTGGTAATGTTTGGAAGGACACAGAAGCTCGTCAAGTAAGCTGTTTTGTGATATCCTTCTACTTCTGGAGGAACATATTTTGCTTTCATAAATGCAAATACTATAATGCTTGTTGTTGAAGTGCACTCGTTTTATATTCTAATATAATATGGAGAATATCATATTTCAGGCTGTTTGTCATTGTGAGTAAAAGATGAATTGCTGCCAAATTGAACGATCAGTGTTAACAATATAACTTGACTTGATGATTTGAACATATGCACTTCTCTAATTTTTTTACACTTAATTAATGTGAATGGTGGTGGATGATGTGTGCTTTAAATGGTTTAAGATTGATGTTTGTCACGTGGCTATGTTGTTATTCACGTGCTTTGTGGAACATCATTTTGATTCTTTAGTTGTGGTGCATCTGCTTCTATTTACATTTGATGGTATACATAGTCACATTAGGGAATCTGCTAGTTGTTTTCTTCTTTTGTTGCTTTAGTAGTATATTGGCATTTATCATAACATTTTTAGTAGCTATTTTCTTAGGAACCTCATTTATGGCATCTAACCTCTAACAATTAGTTTAAAGGTACAATTGGTTTGCCAAGCCTTTAAACATTCCCCTTGTTGCTTATGACTTCCATCCATGATTTTGATCCTTGTCCCCATCCTTGATGCTTGAGCATAAGCAAGAACTATTTTTTTATTGAATCCATTTGATTCATATGGCTTATCTTTTCTTAATCGTGCTGCCTCAAATCGATTATAATTTATAATAACATGCCAGAGGAGCAGTATCTTAAAATACTTTTGACCTTAAGAATGATATTATATTGTTTTATTCTCTGCTTGCTTCTTTTTAAACCCTGATGAGTGTTTGGTTGGGGTTGGAAATCACATGATTACGGGTCTTAGGTTTGGATATATGAATTTGTTTTGAAGGGAAAAGTTTTATTTGTAGTTGACCAAACTTTGACCAATTTAATACTAGTTAAACAAATATTTTATAATCAGAATTATACTCCTGTAATTCTTGACTAATGTTTGTTGGTATTAATGATTTTTTAAAATATTTATTAGTTGAAAATTAATGAATTAATGCCATGAAAAATGTTGGTGCCATAATCCGAAACCCCATGTTGGGTGTTTGGTTGAGGAGTTGGGGTTAAACAGTTCAAACCCATACTGAACACAACTCGATTATAGAAAAGTGGCTTGATCAAGGGGCACTTTATGTCTTTGTTATGACTTAATTTTTATGTTTTGTAACAATGACTTACCATATTAACTAGATTTTTATTGTTATTTTTCTTTTTGAAGCAATGGTATGTCATGTATCCTGAAGAAGGGCCATGGTATGAGCTTTTGGTTATCCCTCTCCGATTTGAACTGTTGTGCTCTATCATGATTCCCATCTCTATAAAGGTATGAGGCATTGGATTAATGCATATTTATGATATGTTTAGTTTTTCAAGATTCTCTGTCTGCTATATTATCTATTTGGTCCAAGGCTTGTGACTAAACATGTTGGATGGGCAAAACCAAATCCTATAGTTTAATTGATTCAGAGTATAAAATTTTCACATATGATTTTTTGTTAAAATCTTGGGTCAGATTTGTGTATTATGTTTATGGGTGTACTTTCCAAATAAACAGATTTGTGAGAAGGAAATTTTTGATGGAAATTGGGATGAGATGGTAGAAAAAGGATGTCGTTCAAACTACTGTAAAATATAGATTTCTTGGGAATTGAAATTCCAGCTATGATTTTATTGTATATCTTATGACTAAAAATTGTCCTCTTTTCGTTCTTGCTTCAGTGTCCTATTTTATCTTTGTATAGGTGTCTAACAGGCATGAAAATCTGATATAAAAGATTTTAAACTTGGACAGTTAGGGTTAGGACCCAAGAGATGCATCTCAAAGCCTAGGTTCCAATGTTGTCCATATGTTTGGCTGAAATAAGCCAAAATTTTAACTAAAGTCTGATAGTATTGTCTAAAACTCTAAACTAGTTTGGATTTTCTTCTTGGATTTGGAAGTTATCATATATATATATATATATATTGGATTTGAACCTGGATGTGCAATTTGCCAAATCATATGCAAATCTCTAAGTTAGTCTAGTTGTTGGTTGTTCAAGGAGGACAGTGACATTGGGAGTAAAATATGAATTAATAGGTTTAGATGGTGTTTTCTTACAGGATGTTGCAATTTTAGCTTTCTACTTAATTATTTCTCCAGCCCGTGTATGTGGGTATGTCTAAATCCTTTACTTGTATTATTTACATGATATTTTGTTTGTGTTTTCCCTTTAGGTATCACTAGATCTTGTAAAGAGTCTATATGCAAAGTTCATTGACTGGGATGAGGAAATGTATGATCGGGATACTAATACACCTTCTCACGCGGCAAAGTAAGATACTATTTTCCAATCCTCTCAGCAAAGCAGTGTGATGTTTTCTTGCTTTTTTGCTCTAAATAAATTATTTGCTTCAGCACAGCAATCAGTGAGGACCTTGGGCAAGTTGAGTATATTTTGACGGACAAAACAGGAACTCTGACTGAGAATAAGATGCTGTTTAGAAGGTGTTGTATCAATGGTATCTTCTATGGAAATGAAAGTGGAGATGCTTTAAAAGGTTCTCTATTCTTCCTTACCAAGGGATTTTTTATTTTTAGTTTTTTAATTTTTACTAGCTTTTTACATGCTCCTCTTTTCAATTTTATTTTTTTGTTAGTTGTTCCCCGGCCCCACAAAAACTCTCTCCCGCCACCACTCCCCTCCCCCCCTCCCCAAAATCCCCCTCTTCCTTTTTCCTTCTTTCTGCCTCCTTTTAATTCTCTTTGATTTTTTTTCATTTATCTTATAGATTAAACTAATTAATATAATATTTGCACCAATTTGCCAAATGCCCTTGTCAAAGCCATCACTTACGGTATTTTTGCCTTCACATGTAGAGGGTGAATTAGTTATGGAAGTGAGCAATTATGGAAGTGAGCAGTTTGATTGTTATGAGAAAAAAATCTTTCTATGACAGAATAAAATAAAAATAGATTTGGGAATTTTATATTGGAACTCTAGTATTGCTAAGCAACGCCCTTTGATGCCTAAAACTTGAAATCTGAAGCAAGGGCGAATGTCATTGTGGAAACAATGCTTTATTTGATAGAGTAAAGCCAATCAACATTCTCTGCATTTCTCTAAATGTTGTCTCTTGATCAAGCATGGTTATAGACCTTTTTTTTTCATTTGGCTAATCTGATGCTAAGTGCAGTGTATAACTTTTTGAAGATTTCTAGTTAGATAAGGCTGCAAGTCACAAAATAATGTTATGGACTAAGTGGTTACGATCATGCCAATGTTATTATGCTTCATGAATCAGCAGACAGGTGAAACTTCAGTATTTTGGCTCTTGCTTAGATTTTCATTTGCAATGATGATAACCTGGTGAGTGCGTCCCAGAAGAACTGTTGAAACCTAATTTTCATTTATTCTAGCATAAGATGTTTCACAATGCACAATCTTTCTATTTTAAGCTTAGACTCTTTTTGTAGCATGTCTTACAGGGGCAGGTGAAATTTAATAAGAAAGTCAGTCTTGTTTTGGCAAAGGACTGCTAAAAGTTGCACCACTTTATGAAGACATATTTTGAGTGCAGTTTTTTTCCTGGTGATAGGATGGGTAAGTATGGGATATAATATATTGCTTTGGACATTGAAGAACATAAACTTGATCCAGAATAGTAAGCAATAGAGGCAACGATTGAGTGGCCAAGGATTCATACACTATGACTGGTAGGCAGAGAGATGGTTGGACACACACACTAACTTAAGATCCAATTGAATTTTAGTGCAATCAAAGAAAGGCCTCACCATTGTTTGGATGAAAATTGAATTAAGGTCTGGGTTCATGTACCAACATTTAGACAATATGCTGGAAACAAAGTGTAAATAAAAAAAATGCAACAGAACTACTACACTCTACTTTGTGATATGCACTTCAGATGTCTTTGAATTATTACACATTGTCTTTATGATGTCTAAAAAGTTGAAAGGGGATCATATAGGTTCTCTTCTTGCTACCCAAAGTTCTCAGAGTGTTTATTTAATGATCTTATGTAAAATTTTAGTATATCTGAGAAGGGTAAAAGTTTACCTGTATTGATTCATTGAGACATTTTATGATAATTCTATGATTTCTGAAGGAGTTGTTGGAATTTTTGGTAATTCTATCAGAGAAAGCCTTTTAAGACTTTATTCAGTTGTTGGCATTGTTTAATGTATTAATCAGGTTGTCTTTGTCGAATGTTATACTAGACTTGTAATTAAACTTAAGGATTCTTAGCTTTTATGTTTTAGTGTAGTTCGCCATGGTCCTCTTTTCCAGGTATATTCAGTTTTTATAGTGCTTGCCCTCATATATCTATATTTTTACACACATCTGCTTTTTGTCTTGTGCTGGCAAATTCTTTATTGCTTACTATAATCCTCCTTGTTTGGATAATAAACTCTCTCAAAGTTCTCTAAGCGCATGCGCTCTTTCTTCTATTTCACCTATGTCAGTTTTATTCTTTCAATTTTTTAAATAAATGCTGTCACTTTTTTTATAATGTATGTGTTTAGTAGTCTATTTATAAAATTATGTGTTAGTCTATCTATATTGAACACCATTTAACCGTGTTTTTTTTCTGTAGATAGATGCTGAATTGCTCAATGCTGTCAGCAACAATGTCCCTGACGTAATCAGATTTCTGACAGTGATGGCAGTGTGCAACACTGTTGTGCCTATTAGAAGGTGATTTCTACTCCCCATGTTTCTACATGGGGAATGATACTGTGCTTATTTTACGATTTGTTGCCTCTCATTGATTTCTTTTGCTTTCTGCAGTGACAGTGGAACCATTTTATATAAAGCCCAATCTCAGGATGAGGAAGCTCTTGTAAATGCTGCCGCTTGCTTGCGTATGGTTCTTATCAGCAGAAATGGCAATACACTTGGTAAATCCTTCTCTTCAAGAATATTGCTGTTGATCAGTATCTTTGTTAATAAAAAAATCTTAAAGGCTGTTGATATTATTGCAGATATAAAATTCAACACCTCAATTATCCAATATGAGATATTAGATATTCTCGAGTTCACTTCTGATCGAAAAAGAATGTCAGTTGTTGTCAAGGACAGTCAAAATGAAAAGATCCTGCTGTTGTCTAAAGGAGCGGATGAAGTAATTCTTCCACTTGCACGTTCTGGTAAATTTTAAACCTTTTCTCTGGAGAAGGATATATCCTTGGACTTGGTATTGCTGACTGATATTTTTTATCTTTCATGGAGCAACATCTGCTTCTTATTTCTTAGAATCCTTTACATTTATAGCTTTTACTGGAGCTTGACTCTGTACTCTAGGATGATTTTTGGATTACAGTTTGTATGTGCATTGTTAGGCTGCCTAACAACCATTGAGATGAGTACCATCATGAGGCAATTCATGCCACATGCTAATTCTGTACCATTGGGACATTATCCAAAGTAATCATACCATAGACATTACAGGTTTTGTTGTGTCAATGCAACTTTAAGGTCACGGTATTCCATTGTGACAGTATCCACCTTCAATTGCTAATTGTGTATGTTGCTTGCTGTTATGCTGTCCTTGTAACTTCATAATATGAAGTTTGTATTACAATACATCTGGATCAAGTAAATACGATTGTGGTATATTGATTGATTCAAGTTTCAGATTTAAACCATTACGGCCAGTATAATAATAGTTTGAGGTAGTTTATTTTTGTCAAACTTGCTTCTTGAAGTATTTATTTATCTTATTTATCAAAGACATGTAATGGCATCCGTTAGTAGTTCTTACCAATAATAAGCAAAGCATGAATTTTCTTTGGTGATATTTTTCTTGGGACATTTTTTTTGCTTAGGATTTAATGTAGTTAGTTTGGCTCTCGAGTCTAAATTCTAGAATATTTTCATCCGCTTCTCAGGACAGCAAATAAGGACAACTGTTGAAGCAGTGGAACAATATGCTCAGTTAGGGTTGCGTACCCTTTGTTTGGGGTGGCGTGAATTGGAAGAAGATGAATACAGAGAATGGTCTCGTCTGTTCAAAGAAGCAAGCAGCACACTCATTGATAGGGAGGTAAAATATATGTGAAAATGCACTTAGTTGAAGGATCTATATTATGGTTCTGAGTGTGCTTTTTTAACAGTGGAAACTTGCTGAGATTTGCCAAAGATTAGAGCATGATCTTGAAATTCTTGGGGTTAGTGCAATTGAGGATCGTCTACAGGTACACTTGTTTGCATAATTTGTTATTAAATATTAATCATTTTCATTATTTTCTTATATAAATTTCAGCTGTTTGTTGTCAATAGGTGTAACCGTCTTAATTTTTATGTTTGGTGGACATTAATAAAGGTGATGTAAGACAACATCTTGCATCAGCATGCCTAAATGCTGGTAACACTTACGGTTAAGTTCTTTAAGTATGCTGCCTCCAACCCCAACATGGGCAGCCAATGTGCGAAGTTGCTTTTGGCCTTGATAAAATTCATTAGTTAACTATTCTTCAGACATAATTTGTTCTTGCCCAAGGCTGACTGAACATAGACTTTCTAGGTTACAGTTTTCAGGCTTTGGGTTGGGTCAGGGTTAGACCTGGCATGGTTGATCTTTGCTTGCCTTCTGCTCAGCCTAATTCCAAGCATGATGTTCTCATTTGTATTGTTTCAGCTGGTGCTGGCTTCCAGTCTTGTCATGTGTTTAATTTAGGATTATATAGTTCAAGTGCTGTTAAAAACCCAAGAACAGAGGTGTGGACTCAATTTTTTACTACTGGTTTTTGGGCCGTTCTGTCTCATCAAAGGTGAAGGAATTTTAATCTAGTCTTGTTATGTGTTTAATTTAGGATTATATATTTTAAGTGCTGCCAAAAACCCAAGAATAGAGGCCTGGACTCAATTTTTACTACTGGTTTTTTGGTCATTCTGTCAAATCAAAGGTGAAGGAATTTTAATTTCTATTTGCACAAGTAAAACAAGATTCCAAGTGGGTGTTTTGTTGTAAAAAAATAAATAAATAAAAGATCAGGTCTTGCATTTTAAATAAATAAAGTGAAAGGGCTGCTGACTTAAGTCTTAATACATGTTTTTCTTTTTAAATATAATTGTTTTTAATTAACTGCTTTTTAACTAACTCTGTACTGAACTTACCTTATCGTTTTATGTGCTTGTGCTTGATAATGTTTGTGTTATCTTTTCTTCTAGGATGGTGTGCCAGAAACTATTGAAACACTGAGGCAGGCAGGAATCAATTTCTGGATGCTGACTGGCGATAAGCAAAACACAGCCATCCAAATCGCGCTTTTGTGCAATTTTATTTCATCAGGTGGTCCAAATTTCTTTTTTATTCATCTTATTTTCCCTGCATATATTTCCTGTTGCCATGTGAGTATTTGTGCAGGAGAATTACTTATAGATTTATGCTTTGTCTAATCTGATCCATTCTTGGTTTAAATTTAAGTACTGACTTCATCCTGGTTTTGAGTAATTTGATATATGGTTGTCAGTGCTATTGCATGGCTTGCAAGTGGTTCATGAGTAGTGGGGATTGTGGTAATGCCAAATAAATTGAAATATTACACAGATAGTGGTATCACTGCCTGGAATAGTTAATGTTCTGTTATAGTCTTATAGGTTGCGAAATTAAAAAAAAGTTCATATTTGATGGCATTGGAAAAGTTTTCTTGCCTGTTAATGGGTTTGATAGGTGTCAGGTGTGCAATCTAAGTAGTTGGCATATTCCAAAATCCATTTATAATGCAAGTTAGCATTTAAAGAATGCCTTGATTCTTAGCTTCCATGATCACCAGGTGTTCTCTCTGTCATCCTTGTGACAACATGGCAGGCGGTGTTTGTAGCTTTGTCATTAATGCAATTGGGAAAACTGGCATTGGACCAATTATCATTGCAAATAATTTTAAATAAGTTGATTACATCCATCAGTTGAAGTAGCAGCCCTAAAAGCTTTGTTCCCCTTCTATGCTAGTGTTCTAAACCTCCAGATATTGTAGTAATTCATGCATTGGGCTACATTTATCTGTTTGGCCTATGTGTCTCTTGCTTTGTTGCTTGTTTGTAACCTTTATTTTGGTCAATTGATTATGCTATATCATATTTATGTTATTTCTCTATTTTAGGAATGAACTTGGTTACAGTTAACAACTCATGTTACTATACAGTTGGCATATGTAGCTATGGATATTTAACCAGTTGCAATTCTGTTTATGTTCCAGCTCATAGCACAGAGGGCTGAATGCTAATTCTATAAATAATTTGTAAAAAGATAGTGAATGTTGTTTATTTTAATGAACATTCTAATTTAATTGACAGAACCAAAAGGTCAGCTTTTGTTCGTTAATGGAAATACTGAAGATGAAGTGCTCAGAAGCTTAGAGAGGGTTTTACTCACAATGAGTATTACCACCACAGAACCCAAGGTACTCCCTTGCCTCTATGATTTGTATGGCTTTTTAATATGAGCTATTTAGATTGGCTTTAGCTTATCAACCTATCTATTATCTGTGACATATTTTTTGCAGTCTCAGCAGGTTTTCAGATCAAGATGATCTGTTTACTTATGGAGGCTGATAACTATTCTTTTTTAGCTGATGCACATGCACTGTTGTCTACTTGCTAAAATACTCTGTGTTTTTGTCTGATCAAATGCATATCTTCCTTTGATATGTATTTAGGACGTCATTTTGAGAAAGTTGATGTGTCTCTGAATGGGGAGGTCTGAATGGGGAAGGTTGAAAGTAAGGACAATGGTAATCATGGCTATTTATTTAGGTTAGTTGTCAGAAACCAATGGAAATAATTCGATCATTTGTGATTAGGAAAGAAAGAGAACACTCTCAAAAGGTAGGGAGGTCTGTGTCTGTTTGCTGAAGAATGGAGAACTTTCAAATGATGCAGTTGAAAGTTTAGGAAATGTATAATAATTCATGTAGTAGCAGGAAACATATCCTTTAAGCAAATGATTGTCGAAGAAATATCTGAGTTTTTCAAAGGTTGCGTTTTTATAATTATATAATGTTTTAAGAATGTCAAGGGTTATGATTGAGTTTATTGGGCCTGGTTTCCCTTTTCTATTATCGTTTGATGACAGTGTCACACACTTGCATTGTAGTATGTTGCTATTTCTGTAGGCATGCAGCGCAAAGCATACCTATTTGTATTAGTATTTGGATATAATATAATCCTTCTTTGTATTGGTACATTCCTACTAATGATTTATTTCTATATGGTTATTATTAAGAAAGTTTCAGTGGTCTGCTTGAGGAACTAATTATGTGGGCGCTGATATGTATGTAGGCTATGCTGGTTTAGAGAGAAAATGAAGGATTAGAAATTATGAAATAATTGAAGATGCATACAAAAAAGTAGAGGGGGACATTTTTATTCCTGGTTAATTTAATGAAGAAAATGATGAAGATAATCTTATTTTTCTTCACTTTTTATTCCTCGGTGATTATTGCTCACATCAAAAGAGGAGAGATGGAGAAGGGTTGGAGCCCTTTTTAAAAAAGGCTTTACTTTCCATTTTGTTCAATGTTTTCCTTCCTTTCATTTCCTCACCTAGTGCCAAATTTATGAAGGCCTTTATCCAGATGTTGTAGCTGAAACTCTAGAGCTCTCTTTGATTGATTAATTCATGTTGATTACTTTTTTCCATTCTCTCAGGACATGGCATTTGTTGTGGATGGCTGGGCCCTTGAAATTGTTCTAAAACATTACCGGGAGGCCTTTACCGAATTAGCTATTCTTTCAAGAACTGCGATCTGTTGCAGGGTAACACCTTCTCAAAAGGCACAGGTATCTGATGTTTTTCTTGGTGATTACTTGACCAATTTGTTTCCCTAGTTGGTTCTTTTGGTTGGTTTAATATTGGATTTCAGGAGACTAATAATTGACTTAGAAAAATCTGAGTACCTGTGCTATTGGAACTTAGCCTATATATAAATGCCACGCTTGTGAAGCCTGTGAAACAATTATTGCGCAAAACCAAGAATTAGGTATTTTTTTCTGTGGCTATTGTCAAATGGTTATTTGCTTTTATTATTATTATTATTTCAATCTAACGCCCATAAGATGAGAGAATAACACTTTATGGATGCATATAATTTATGAAGTTCTGAAGTTTTCCCTGACAATCATCCGGATTAAGGGTTTCCATGTTTAGGTTAATATTAATAGGAATAGCATGTCCTTTGAGATCATCTCACCAAAAAAGTGATAAAATGGTTGCTAACATAAAATTTGGCAATGTTGCATTACCTAGATGGGGATCTTGTTTTACTACAGAAGTTTTTACTCTTTATAGCATGAGCATGTCCTTCTCCACTGTACCTTGCATATGCTTGACTTTTTTTCCATGCCCCACTTTCTATCTCATTCCCACACAATTTCTCTCTAATTTTTGTCCAACTCACACTTTCTCTAACTGATGCCAATGTGTGCAGGAGTACCCGAGCATACACACTCAGACACATGTTTTTGGAAAGATTGGGAAAATAGTATTTGACTGTTAGTAGTGCTTAATCTGATTTGTGACCAGACTGTGCATTTCATATTATTTTGTTTGATGAAGAACTGGGTCCTATTATGATCTCATTTTTCTGAACATAGTGTTACAAAAATATCTAACTCACACATTCACACTCAAACATTTTTGTGAAAATAATATTTGATTGTTGGTAGGTTCCATTAACTGATTTGCTGACTGAATAGTAGATTGTTTGATGAAGAACATGGCCCTGTTATGGTCTCATTTATCTGAACATGATTTTACAAAAATCTAAAATATATCAAGGCAATTAAATGGGCGGTACAATTTTCTCTGAAAACAAGTTCTGATGCACATGAAGTTTATGCTTATTTCTTTAAAGACTGTTGGCCAACAAAAACCTATTCTAACCACTGAAATCATAACAGTGCAGTGGGAATCGATATCAACCCCGTTGATGATATCAATTAATCAAAATATTAAATTTTAGCCAAGGATGAAATATTACTAAATGGTGGACTTATTTAATATTAGGCATAAGGCATGTCTATGGGTCTACGAATGAAGTTCTTAAATTGAAACAAGACAAAAGATCTGTGGATGAAGGAACGATGATGCCCATTTGAACTATAGACTTTGGAGAGATGGAAGTTGATTTGCTAACTTGAAATCTTGTGCTAAGAAGTGGGAGATGAAAGTGCTATGCCGTGAGAATGGGATTGTATCAACTGATATTTTCCCTTTCAGCATATGTTATTAATTAGTAGAAATTCAGAGTTTCTGAAATCTCTTTGAATTTCCTAGATGGGTTGCCTTTCCTTTGTAGACTTTTATTTAATTGATACACTCTTTCAATAATATGTAGGTTTACCAAAAACCCAATTAGACCTATGAAATTCCATTTTTAATGTTTATGTTTTAACTCATGCAGCTTGTGGAGCTCTTGAAATCTTGTGAATACAGAACTTTGGCAATTGGTGATGGTGGAAATGATGTAAGGATGATACAACAAGCTGACATTGGTGTAGGTATTAGTGGAAGGGAAGGATTGCAAGCCGCTAGAGCTGCTGATTATAGCATTGGGAGTAAGTTGTTTCTCCATGGCATATTACTTTATTGGTCATGTGGTCTCCATTGTCTCTTTTGCTGAAACTTTAATTCACTTAAATTCAGTTTGACATCATTGTCAAGACAAGCAGCTTGTTTTTTGTTTGAGTCCTCGAGCCTATTTATTGTTTCTCTTTTGTTAGGGTAATTATACTTTGCATTTCTTTGTTAGTCTCTATTTACATCATGATTTAACATCACTCAAGTGGCTGAATAAAGACTAAAATCACTAACTATCATCTAAATCTATGAGAATCATGCAGTTTTCCACCCTGCTTGAATGTGCTGGTCACTTAAGCTTCTCCTTGAGCCTGAACTAAGTTCAATTTTATTTTCTGGGAACATAAATCTTCTATTAACTATTGTATGCTTGCTTTTTTTCCCTGTTTGTGCAGAATTTAGATTCCTTAAAAGGTTGATACTTGTCCATGGGCGTTATTCATACAACCGTACGGCATTTCTGTCTCAATATTCCTTCTACAAGTCATTGCTGATATGTTTTATACAAATACTGTGAGTTTCAAGATTTTTTAATCTCCTAATTTTGTTCTACTGCATTTGTATATGGAGAGACATTTTCTTTCCCTAGATAACTTTTAGTGTTACGCTCAATTTATCTGTTCTAATATTTGGACTCTTGTAGTTTTTCATTATTTTCAGGCATCTCTGGAACTAGCTTGTTCAATTCTGTTAGCCTGATGGCCTACAATGTCTTCTATACAAGTATACCTGTTTTAACCAGTGTTTTGGACAAGGATCTTAGTGAAAAAACTGTGATGCAACATCCCCGGATTCTGTTTTACTGCCAAGCTGGAAGGTTGGGGTAGCTCTTCTTTATTGTATTTGCTACCTGCGCTGTTTTGCTAGATTTATTTATTGCGGAGAACTCTTTTTATTTTATTATTTTTCTGTGGAACCAGCTACCTTGTTTGTTTATCTAGGCTCCCTTTGACAGTTAACTTTACCATCTCTTTTCTTGAACCAGGCTTTTGAACCCGAGTACTTTTGCGGGATGGTTTGGAAGGTCATTGTATCATGTGAGTTCAAATATTCTTTTAATGAGTAAAAAATGCAACGCAGAGTTCTGTATGAAAGTATATTAATTATGTTTGGACACCTTTTTGTCTTTGTGGTCATTGACCCACCGGTTTCCTAGGAGCCAAAGGTTCTAATTTAATCCAGGCGACTAGGCGAGGCATTGAAAGCGCAATAGGAGGGTAGGCCTCTCTCGGTGGGGGTAAACAGAAATTACCTTTTTCTGAAGGAAAAGTTTACAGATAAATCCATCTGAATAGGAGCTTGATAATCTGACAGAAGCTCCAATATCATCATTTTCTTCATTTCATTGTCCAATAAAAACATCTTATCAAAATTTTATATGTTATTATCATTATTCTATATTTAAAATCATTAGCAGTGTAAGTGAAACCTTAATATGTTTCCCTTCTCTTTTCTTGTCATTTCCCTTCTATAGCAGGAAATTCCAACATTGCCAACAAGCCTTTGGGTCAATTGGCACTTGGGTCCCCCATGAGGACGCCTCGCAAGTGGCGAGAGTTCGAATCCTTGGGGTGAGGGTGCATGTCTGAGAGCTGTGAGCACGAACTGTGGGTGGTCCCAGCGCTCACGTGTGCGCGGGCCCCACAGGCCGTAGTCGAGGCGTGTGCACGCCCCTGTCTTAGTTTAGCGGGCCTATTAGGGGTTTCGTTCTCCTTGACAAAAAAAAACATTGCCAACAAGCCTTATGTATTCACTGCTGTGGGTACATCAATGCTAGGTGCTCCTATTAAAGCCTTGCCCTTAAGAACCAAGGCATAAGGAAATGCCCAAGAAACAAACTTATTAAGTTCATAATGCTTGCAGAAGTTGGGCTGCCCTTTTTCTCATATATATTATAGAGTTCATATTAATGCAAAATATCATCAGGGATTCACAAATCAAAACCAACTCTACATAATTCAATGCTAGGTGCTCCTATTAAAGCCTTGCCCTTAAGAACCAAGGCATAAGGAAATGCCCAAGAAACACACTTATTTAAGTTCATAATGCTTGCAGAAGTTGGGCTGCTTTTTTTCTCATATATATTATAGAGTTCATATTAATGCAAAATATCATCAGGGATTCACAAATCAAAACCAATTCTACATAATTCATTCATGTTTATTATGAAGCATGTTACTATGCATGGACTTTTTTCGACTGAGTATTCAGTTGTTTATAGAATTAAAGCTTCAAATCATGGAAACATTGATGAAGATCGGATGAGTAGTAAAAAAAGGCTAGTATGTAGTAGGCGAAGGGATATGACTTGCAGATGATCCATAGGAAGTTGTGTATTAGGACGTGGAAGTAGTGCCAAAGTACAAAAGCTCATCTTGTTTACTGCAGAAGCATTGAAATAATATTCATTTCCTTTTCTATTTCACTTTGCTATTTCTAGTTTATAGTCAGGAACTTCTCATTTCATCATGTTTGCAATCCAATTCAGATCTAATGATGTGTACTATGTTCCCTTACCACCACTGTGCTTGTGCATATTTGTGATTACAGGCACTTGTTGTTTTCTTAGTAAGCGTTCACGTTTATGTAAATGAGAAATGTGAGATGGAGGAGGTGTCAATGGTAGCCCTATCAGGATGTATATGGCTTCAGGCTTTTGTTGTGGCAATGGAGATGAAGTAAGGGTTCATCATTATTTTTGCTCCTTAAATTTTGTGGTTTCTACCAAAATAATTTTCATATCCTGACAACCTGATTCACTCTTGCAGTACTTTCACAATTTTGCAACATCTCGCTATATGGGGCAATTTTGCTGCATTTTATGCTATAAATTGTATAGTCAGTGCACTGCCATCTGCTGGGATGTACACTATCATGTTCCGCCTTGTTAGACAGCCATCATACTGGATTACTATGACTGTGAGATTCTAAACTACTCTACTTTGTGATTTTAGCTTTCTTATCAGTGTTGGCTGACACCAGTGATTTTTTTTTTTATGAGGATGCAGCTCATTACTGCAATTGGTATGGGGCCGGTGCTAGCACTCAAGTACTTCCGATACACATACCGATCAAGCGCAATTAATCTACTTCAGCAGGCTGAACGATCTCGCACCCCCCTTTTTTCGATAGGACATCTTGAGTCATTGTCTCCTCAACCGAAGTCAAGAAGTGCTGTTTATGAGCCCTTGCTCACTGACTCCCCAACTGCTGTCAGAAGGTCCATAGGTTCCTCATCACAAGATTTCTTTCAGCCGTCACAATCTAGGCTGTCTTCTTCTTACGCCAGAAATTACAAAAGCAAATGAGTTCTCGGATGTCAAGTTTTTTTCTTTGAAGGACCATTTTTTGTCATACTCATAATCTGCTGTAAATACCGATGATTGAGAAGAAGCCGCCATCATAAATTAGCAGGATGTGTTACCTGCTAAAAGAAAATTTTGCTGGTTCCTGCCGCTGAGCCTTCAATACGCTTCTGTTACTTTGGTCTTCAAATTTCCTGCGACAACATTCCAATTTATTTATACCAGTGAATGATTATGAGCAGCTCCTCTCTCTCTCTCTCTCTCTCTCTCTTATGCTATGTATGTGTTTGTAAGAAGGTACATATTTATTTCATTACAGGCGCTGAAAACTATTAAAAAAAAAATCGGTGGACTGCTAGTTAGTAGATTGCTCAAAGGGCTTATCAGTGGAACTGCTTCTATTAGGATGGTTGTATCACCATGGTGAGATTCACCTTTGTTAAATAATTGAAAATGATAAAAACCTTTCGGCCAAATGTTCTCCCTTCTGTGTGTATTTCATGTTTTCTTTATTCAAACTTCAGTTTTTATGTATACAGGAAAGGTTTGGGTTTTTTTACAATTTTTTAATGTTTTATTTTTTATTTTATGAAGGGTTATATGCTTTTTTTTTTTGGGGAAAAAGGGTATATCTGTGACTATTTATCCAGAAAGCTTTCAGGGTTAAGCTGTTTGGCTGACTAATTTTTGTGCATGAGAAAGGCAGCCAATGGGGAGGAGTTTGAGGTGGACCCTGGGTACTCGTGTCACTGGCTCATTGGGTGACCAACGTGTCTGCAGTGGAGTACTTTAACTTTACAATGTTCCGTGGAACATCATACTCAGTCGCCCCGTTTCCATATTGAGGGAGCAAAAGCAAATCTCACAGGCGTAAAAACGAGAGGAGGTATTCATGGCGAAGCTGCTTCTCAGTATCGCATTCGCTGCCGCCCTGATCTTGCTCGGTACTATGGATGGACCTTTCATCATTTACTTGAAAGCCAGATCTTGGAATTAAGAGTGCTTATTTGATCTATTTACTCGTTTTACTTGACTGTTTTCATGAAGTTTCTGCAAAAACATCTGGGGATGTAAAGGACCTGCAGATCGGTGTGAAGGTAAAGAATCAAACATTCGTATATTATCTCAAGCTTTTGTTTTATTAGATCATGTTTCATTTTATTTGCATTTTTTGTAATTAGTTCGGTGAATTGGTTAAGGAGCGGTAGATATGAGATGATGCCAGCTCCTTTGGGGTAACGGAGATAAATTATATAGTCAGATTTGCGATAAAAATTACATCTTTTGGTTGCTTGCTGGTGATTTTGGGTGTGAATGTAGGATTATGATGTATATACACAAGAGACTTATTGGCAGATTTGATTGAATATGCTTGTTTTCCTGTTTATGAAAGGATCTGTGCTAGCAGCGGATGAAGAAATTTGGTTAGGATGAAAGCAAGTTAGTTTTTATTGGGGAGTAAACTTCCGGCTTTTTAGTTGGAAAACAATTTTTTTAATGGTAGAATTCATCTTTTGTTTGTGTAGTATGACCTTAGATGTTTATTCTGACCCGAAAAAGGTCTCATGATGCGGTCCTGAAAATGTAGGTCGTTTGTCTCTTTTTTTCTTTAATAGTGATTTTTTTTACCCTTTTTTTTCTGTGTTTGTAATGCTAGCAAACCCAAGACTCATTATTTGTGTTGATGATGAGAATCTGTATAGATGTATGCTTGCGTCATTGCAGCAAAATTCTACTCATTTCGTAAGTTTAATTGTTCTATGTGGTTGCAGTTCAAACCTGAATCCTGTGACATCCAGGCCCATAAAGGAGACCGGGTCAAAGTACACTACAGAGTAAGTTATTCTCAACTGGTAAAGTTTATAATGGAATGCATTATTTTAGAGGCAATTAGTGTCCATCTTTTTATTTATTTGTGTTGGATTTCAATAAATCACTTATTACGCCAGACTTTTAATATTGTCTCAATGCACATTTTCTGTGTTCCAATTGTTAGTTATTGTTGTTGTATTTGGGCCAGTGTTTTGCTGCCTTTGCATTTTGTTCCACCAAGTGCCACTTTATTTTTCATGTAAACATATGTTCTTTTCAGCAAGAATTCTTATGTGACATTTGGGGCGCTGGAAGCTACTTTCTCATCTAAATATGTTATAATGTTGCTTAAGTCAGGTGTCTAATGGTCTAGTAAGCCTGATAGCATTGGTTTTTTGCTACAATCATCTGGGATAAGAAACCAAGAATACTACTAGAAACATCCAGTTTCATGAATTCCCGTTACAATGCCATTTACTTGGGAAGAAATTCTCAATGTAAATTTTACTGTTAAATAGAAAAGTTGAATTATGACACTGTATAAATAAGAAACCAAGAATACTACTAGAAACATCCAGTTTCATGAATTCCCGTTACAATGCCATTTACTAGGGAAGAAATTCTCAATGTAAATTTTGCTGTTAAATAGAAAAGTTGAATTCTGACACTTTGTATAAATTGTGGATGGCAATTCAATCATCTTGAATCAAATAGGCACAGATGTCTTTTAAATTATAGATATCCCATTTGTGGTGCTTTTGCCACTCCATTGTTTTTGTTGTTAAGATAAATGTATGGTGAATCAAGGAGGACTAAGTTATTCGTGTGTACATTAAAGGAACTGTAAAATTGATTGATTGATTTATTTTTTTTAAGCAAAATTTGTGCACATGATTAAATATTTATTTAAGAAGATTAAGGCCAGAGCAAACTGATTCATTCATTCATCTCCTGTGGAAAGTGGAGTTAAGGACCAGTAAAATACTCAAATTTGTGAAGGAAAGTGGAAGACCTTTATTGGGAAAAGCAATTAATGTATTTTGTTCCCTCTTGAATGCCTTCTAGGCATGAGATTAGTTTATCACGGTCTGGAAATTTATATTTGTTGTCACTTGGTGTTCTGCCTTGCTCAGATCTTATGTATTAAGGCCGGGGCAGTTTTCCCATTTTGCACGTGTTGTTAATGAATACCTTTTTATGCAATAGGGAACACTCACAGATGGAAAGGTTTTTGATTCGAGCTTTGAGAGGGGTGATCCAATTGAGTTTGAGCTTGGTACTGGTCAGGTGATCAAAGGTATGTGATAGGACATGGACAAGTCAGGAACATGCTTGACATTGTTAAGTTTCAATTAACAAGTGATTTTAATTAATTTAGATGCATGTTCGTGTACCGTCTTCCAAAATGTCAGCATCTCAATGCTATTGCAGAGTGTAAATAAAACATGGATATCATTTATTCTTTTCTGTGAAACTGATAAGCTGCTCTTACCTACCAAAAGGATGGGATCAAGGACTTTTGGGTATGTGTGTGGGTGAGAAGAGGAAGTTAAAAATACCATCCAAACTTGGCTATGGAGAGCAAGGATCTCCTCCCACCATCCCAGGTAATACTGAATTTGCACTCCATTTTCTTTTTTTTTCTTTAACCAAATGTGTTTTAAATTATCATTTTACTTTCTCTGCTAGAATCAGAGTAGTTAATTTAGAATTTGCATCCATCAACTTAACCGAGAAGCCCTAAGTTCATATCACTGAAATTTTTCTTCCCGGACTGGCTGCTACCGTACTAAGCAATAACCCCATATAGATTTTTTGCTTTAATAATTTTAATTGCGACATGAGCAATCTTTCTTCTTTGCAGGTGGAGCAACCCTAATCTTCGAAACAGAACTTGTTGCAGTGAATGGGAAAACAAAAGCTGGAGAAAAAGCATCAGAGAGCGACACTGAGCTGTAGCAAACTGGAGTTTTATCGACATTAGTTCTTCCCATCATAAAGTTGCAGTTGTTAACAGACATTTTAGTTTAAATGACTAGGTTTTCACTTTTAATTGATCGTTCCTCACCACCGAAGCAGATCTATCATTTTTAATTTTCAAAACAAATTAATGCAGTGACAGAGTTCTTTGGTGAAGATTTTATTTTATTGCAAGTTTTCACCCTCTCTGATTTGGATTTCTGAATTTGCATCGAACTTCTTGACTTGTTGATGGTTCCTTGTCCATAGTCTCCAAATTATTATTAGACATGGAAGTGCCACCAATTTTATAAGTAAATTGTTAGATTTTTAAATATTATCATAAAAATTAAGATGAAATAAATATATATATATATATATATATATATATATATATATTAATTAAATTTGTTGTTCATCCACTTTATCAATAAAAAAAGCCAGAGAAAATTCTGATATGTCAAGCTAGTTTTTTTAACAACACTCATAAAGTTATTTGTGCACAGTTGATTAACTTTTGCAAAATCATAGCAATATTAATATATTTAAATTCCCTTTTTTAATTGTACATACAATGAGCTGAAATATCAGATTTTTATTTTTTTTTAAAAAATATTAGCCTTCGTTCTCCTTCCCCTCCTGCTCAAGCCCTTCTCCCCTCTCATAAAATTTATAAATGTTTTAACTATAAAAATATATACATTCAAACTTTTACAAAATATATATATTTATAAAATAAAACAAAATAAACAAATGTTTTCTGACTTTTACTATGGTGTTCTATCTAAGTAAAATTTGCTAGTAAAAGCTTTCCTGAGAATAAAGAAGACATACAGGGTTGTTTTTATAAAAATAGAAGGACCTCTCCAGAAGAATCGTCAGCATTCTTTGATCCCATTTTATCGATTTTTTTTTATCTCTTTTTCTCTCTCCTTCGCGTTCTCAATAGAACCCTCTAGAACGCTAATCCTCCCCCTCCGAACTTTCTTTTATAAAACCCTAGCCTCTCCCACTCTTTCTCATCGTCTTGGAAACCCTAATTCCTGTGATCGTGCGCTCCCTGGTTGCTCTTTTGTTCTTGATCTGCAATGGAAGAGGATTTTGATTTCCCAGCTGGCGATGAGATGATGAACGACGACATGGGCATACCCGATGAACCTCCGGCCCTTAAGGTCGGTGAGGAGAAGGAGATCGGCAAGGATGGCCTCAAGAAGAAACTCGTCAAGGAGGGTGAGGGGTGGGAAACCCCTGAGGTCGGCGATGAGGTTGAAGGTACACTGACATTGATGGATCTCTCTCATTCTTTTTTCTTTTTGTTTGTGGTTTTTTTAGAAAGTTTTAGATCTAATTAGTAAGTGATTGAAAAATGATGGGGCGTTTGAATTTTGGCAGTGCACTATACGGGGACATTGCTTGACGGGACCCAGTTCGATTCGAGCCGTGATCGCGGGACGCCATTCAAGTTTAAGCTTGGCCAAGGTATTCATCTTTTTTCATTTTCTGTTTCTTTGAGTCCTTTCGATGTTTATAGTGTTTATAAAATGCTTTTTAAATTTGTTGGATTGTTTCCATGCTGATATAATTTTTTTCAGCTGTAGATTATTGAAGATTTAATGTTTATGTGTTTGCAATTTTTTAGTCGAGGGTCCTTTGTTCCTTCACGATGTTTAGAAAGGGGTTAGAGATGAGAATGTAAAAGGGATTGTGTTGAAAGTACTAAGAATAAGTCTTATGACTGTAATATTTGGTTGAGAGTGATACTTTTATCCTGTGTTGTCAGACCTGGCCTAGCCTGTGCACTGTAAAAGGCCAGGGTTGAGAGTCCAAGGGTTCAGCAACTGTGGTGATGCTGGAATCAACTAATATACTTCTATAATATTCATGCTAAGTGAGAATAAATTATTAGCATGATATATAAAATTTAAATGGCAGAGTGTTATATTTATAATTAACGTGCTAAGTGTTATATTTATAATTAACGAGCTGTCCTACACTTCTTACCACATTGCGTTTGAGTGAAAGCGAAAGAGGGATTGTTGTGCTATAAATAAAATATAAAATATTCTTAAGGATTAAACTTGTTATTGATAGGCTTGGGTTGTATGTTGCATGTGGGTTAGGTTAAAGTTGACCAGCCCAAGTTAAGCTTACTTAGTTTTGGTCTTTTTGGACACACACACACACACACACACATAAATGCCTCTTGACCTGATCAACACAATCTAGGTCACTCGGGTCCAAGGTCAACCCCTAGTCTGGTTTTGGGATGTGGGATGTTGCCCGGACTGGACAAGTGACTGATGCCCGGTTCAACTGTTTAAACGGTTTGTTTCAGATGAGAACAACTTCATCTCATTTCTAAAAGTAATTGAATATATGATATAAACCGTGGGAAAAAAATATAATATATGATATAGGAAGATATGCATCAAAATTTTAAAATTTTATAATTTTGGTGTAACAGTATAATCTTATTTTGGAATAAGTGTTTTTATTTCTCAGGAGATGATTAAAAGTTAAAAATTACTGAAAGGGGAAATTTCTAGGAATATGGGGCTTATTTGTTCCATCCCCTCACCTCCTATCCAGGCACCTCTAAATGACTAAAATAGTTTTAGAAAACATCGGTGATCTTTTGAAATATGTTTTCCTTTTTCATTAAATTAATCAGGTTTTGGTAAAATGACAGTAAAAGGGAAATTGATGCACTTTATCTCTGTGAAACCAGTTGGTTTAGTGCTCTGGGAAAATGCAGTCCGACATCAATTTCTATAGTGCTATACGCTAGTGCTGTTTGGCTTTGTTAGTCTATAGTAAATTATTTCCCACACGAATCCCTTGTAAGTCAAATTTGTATGCCACACTGTATAAGTGAGCAGTATTGCTTTTTGCCACACGGCCATTACGGAAGCTGCAGTCACCTTTTCCCTGAACATATGAGCTTAGTTTCTCCTAGCTTTCTGGGAGACAATTTTGGTTTATTTTCGGTCGTCCAATTTTTGCTTTGCCTTTGTCTGTGTAAGTGTTGTCTCTGACCTTTTCCTTTGCCAAGGTTCTTGATTTAACTATGATAATCTCTCAATTCATAGTTTAGGGGGCATTCTCTATTGAGACTTGATTAAGATGTTGGATCACACATCAATCTGCAAGGGCATCTACACACTGTCTTTAGATGGCTGTTTCTACTTTAGTATTATTGGTGCATCTGATTATCTGACAAGGTAGGAGAATCTTCTAGTTGCCGCTTTATCAATAATCTCATTTTTATCTTTTGTTTTCTCTGTTACCAGGCCAAGTAATCAAGGGATGGGATGAAGGAATCAAGACAATGAAGAAGGGAGAGAATGCAATCTTCACTATTCCTCCTGAATTAGCATATGGTTCTTCTGGCTCTCCTCCCACAATCCCTCCAAACGCCACCCTTCAATTTGATGTTGAGCTCCTCTCTTGGGCAAGTGTAAAAGACATTTGCAAGGATGGTGGTGTCTTTAAGAAGATTATTAAGGAGGGAGAGAAGTGGGAGAACCCAAAAGACCTTGATGAAGTTCTGGGTATGTATTCAGACGCATCTTTGAACTCTTGTGGCTTAACTAATTGAACATTCGAGTAACTCAAAGAACCTCAATTTGTGCAGTGAAATATGAGGCCCGCCTTGAGAATGGAACTGTCATCTCCAAGTCTGATGGGGTTGAATTCACTGTTAAAGAAGGTTAGTATGTCTCATTCATGCTTCTGATTAGGGATTCCACTTTCCCTCCTTTTCTTCCTCTTTTTTCTCCCTCCAGTGGGTTGATAGTGATGTTTCTGGAATAGGATTCTTCTGTCCTGCATTGGCAAAGGCTGTGAAAACGATGAAGAAAGGTGAAAAGGTTCTGCTTACCGTTAAGCCGCAATGTAAGCATACCCTGTAAATGAGAGCTATTGTGTTATGCTGAATTGCTTTCCCAAGATTGACACCCATTTCCTGTTCAGATGGATTTGGTGACAAAGCTAGGCCAGCCAGTGGTGATGAAGGTGCCGTGCCACCTGGTGCAACACTTCACATAGATCTTGAGTTGGTTTCTTGGAAGACTGTTGCTGAGGTTGGAGATGATAAGAAGATTCTCAAGAAGGTGCTCAAGGAAGGAGAGGGTTATGAACGTCCTAATGAAGGGGCAGTTGTTAGAGGTATATCTATCATGGCATAGGATATTCTGCGTTTTGGTTATTGGTTGTTGTCATGGACTTTCTAACATTTTCTAAATTGTTTCTGATAGTGAAATTGGTTGGAAAGCTAGCAGATGGCACAGTGTTTGTGAAGAAAGGTTATGATGATGAGGAGCTACTTGAGTTTAAGACAGATGAAGGTTAATTATTATCTCCTGTGGAACTTTGTTGTGTTGTCCATTCTAGCTAATATATTATGAACTAACCTTTTGGTTTAATGAACAGAACAAGTGATAGATGGGCTTGACCAAGCTGTGTTGACGATGAAGAAGGGTGAAGTTGCTCTTTTGACAATTCCTCCCGATCATGCGTTTGGAGCCACTGAATCAAAGCAGGATCTTGCTATTGTTCCACCCAATTCAACCGTGTATTATGAGGTTGAACTTGTCTCGTTTGAGAAGGTAGCCACACGTCTTTGATATTCCCTGTATTGGTCCATAAATGTATTCTTTCTGGACCTTTTTTTTCTGTTTGGCTGGAATTTAATTTGCCTTGCATAACATGCAGGAAAAGGAGTCGTGGGACTTGAACACTGCAGAGAAGATTGAAGCAGCTGGCAGGAAGAAGGATGAAGGTAATGCCTTATTTAAAGTGGGAAAATATGCAAGGGCTTCTAAGAGATATGAGAAGGTATAATGATTGTTCCACAAAATACATTTCAAATGTTATTTTCAATTCATTCTTTTCTTTGGACCTGATGAGTTTGCCTTCTAATACAGGCGGCAAAGTTTATTGAACATGACTCCTCTTTCAGTGATGAGGAGAAGAAGCAGGCAAAAGTACTGAAAGTCACATGCAACCTTAACAATGCAGCTTGTAAGTTAAAGCTTAAAGACTACAAGCAGGCAGAGAAGCTTTGTACCAAGGTATGGCGTATGCTTTTTAAGCTTTATGTTTTCATTGGTTGTGAATGGTTACATCATGATGCGAGATCTAACATCTAAAGAAACAACTGCAACTACCAGGTGTTGGAGATCGATAGCTGTAATGTGAAAGCCTTGTACAGAAGGGCTCAAGCATATATACATCTTGTTGATCTGGATTTGGCAGAGGTGGACATTAAGAAGGCACTCGAGATTGATCCTAACAACAGGTAAATTTTTTTTTAATGTTTTCCCCAGCTTTGTTTGGTTTACAATGTATGTCAAGGTGTTTGAGTGGTGTTGTATTTTATTTTTAATTGGTCACAGGGATGTGAAGCTGGAGTACAGAACTCTCAAGGAGAAGGTCAAAGAGTATAACAAGAAAGATGCGAAATTCTATGGCAATATCTTCGCGAAGATGAGCAAATTAGATCATATGGAATCAAATGTAAGGAGTATTCTCTTCACAAATCTAAACATATCCGTGCCAATTTTTAGGTCGCACTAATTAATTATTTCTTTTGTTTGTTTTGTAGAATAATGAGGAATCAAAGCAGGAGCCAATGACCATTGACAGTACAGCATAGGCAAAAATATGATCTGGTGGTTGTGTGCCATTTGATTGCCCCCTTCTTGTTATCTTATGAGATACCATCATGGCAAAGCCATATTTTATGAATTGCGGTGCTGTGAGTTTAACAAAAACATTAGCTACGCTAATAACAAACTTTCTTGTTATGGGACTATAAACTGGAAACAGTGTGTGCCTTTTTATATAGACCGTATATGTCTTTGCTCTCTTTTCTGGGTTCTGTATAAATAAAGGCTATCGTGTTTCGTATTTCTATTACAGGCGATTCACTGGGAATAGACTCTCTTATGCTCAAACGTATATAATATAAGTGAATAATATAGTAACATAAAAGCTTCAGCCCCCAAGGGTGGGCCGAGACGCACAAAATTCTCATTTTGGGCTATGAGGCGGCTGGCTTCACATGGTGGGCCGCTATTTGGGCCTCACGTGGTCCGGTCTGTATAGTAACCTCTATTTTCCAACTGGGCCAGACAGGGCCCATTAAAAGCTCATACATCCTTAATATTGTTTTGTTTCCGTTCTTTTTTGAGCTCAAATAAAAATAAAAATAATTCTATTTAATTAAAAAAAAATCTGAAAAAACATCCTTTAATTGTTAAATAGGTTCTGAATCCTGATACTGGGCTTTTATCTCTCCTTACTTCCAGTCCTAGAGTCGTAGGTGTGAATGCATTCAATGCAAGTGATTTTTTTTTCCTTTTATAATAATCACACATGATGAGTCAAAATAATGATATTGTCTGCGGCTTATATCTTGGATTAAGAAAATAAACTCAGTACCATGATAAAACTTAAATCTTAAGTGCATGCTAATTATTTTTTTTTTTTGGTATAAATAGATAGAAAGAAAAGAAAAGCATGGCTTGGCTTACACCTCAAATAAATGACTTTTGTGGGACATGCACCGGCAAACCTCCCTACCTCTCCTTCTTTTATATTGTTTTAATATAAAAAGTCTACTCTCTAGAGAACTATTATATATCTTTAAAATTAAAAAAAAATGGGTGATTAGAGTCAGAGACAGAAAGATTTAGATGCAAATTGTGAGATCATTTTAAATGTTACGTTTTATAATGTATATGGCAATAGCAGTGTAAGATGGTCGGTGGATGCTTAGAAAGTAAATTGTGTGTATTGTCGGATGAATTATGAATCATCAAATGTTAAATTTTTTTGTCTATTTTTTTTTAATGTATAATTATTTTTTTGTCTAATTTTGTTTGCTAGTAGAAGTTATGTGAGGGTAGTTTTTTCATTTCAAATTTTTATCATGCGTGTTAATTTTTTTTTTTTCATCATATTTTATTATTTTGGAAAATATTCTTCAACAAAAAGTTTTGTTTTATTTATAATTTCTTGATCATTTTTTGTAATTTTATTAGTGTTATATATATATGACAATCCAAGACTTCCAGAATTAGTAAACATTAAATAAAGTTATGTGTTTAATAATTCATTTTGATTCATATTTAAATTTTACTTGAAATAATATATGAACTCGTTTAATGAGTTAAATAATTTACTTCTTGAAAAGAGAGGCAAGTCTTTTTGCAAAGGCTTCAAAAGAAGTTGCTTTAACTTCAAACCTATCAAGTATTATAATAATATTTAGGCTAATTAGTGTATTATAAAAGGCTAATAGCATCTTTTGGTTGGGTCGGTTACTCAAATTATTATTTAATTTGATAACATGTTCACATGTATTTTTAATTTCTAAGATTTTTTTATCTTTAAATCTACCAATGAGGTTATAGTCTATTTTATTATACCTGACATGTTATGTATACTTGACCCAAGTTAAGAACTTTATATGTACACACACACACACACACACACAAAATAAAAAAAAAAAAACAGCATCAATATAAATTTAATTAGTCAATTTGTTCTTATCATTTGCTTATTTTTGCATTTATTTTTAAAACTTTCATGGTGATTTATATATTTTTAAAATATCCAATATGATGATCAATTAACATGATATTATTTTTTTATCTTGCAAATTCAAAAAATATATTTTAAAAAAATAAAAAAATAGTAATGCTGTATAATATATGTTTTATCACCATCTTCTTCCATAATAGATTTTATTCATTTTAAATGAATGATTGATGAAATAGTAGCTTATTTTTAATTAAATTAACTGATAATAATATTTATTTATTTTGACAGATAAATAAATGATGAGGACTTTTTATTTAAAAGATATTTGCAGATGTAGAGCTAAAATTTAACCACATATATATCCTCATTTTGCGTTAGTCTTAAAATTTGATTTTATTTATTATAATAATAATATATTAATAATAAAATAAAATAAAATAAATATTTTTATCATATATGCACAAAAATAAGTACCAGGTAAAGTACCAAAACTGCATTTTATCTCGACAAAGTTATTCAAAAAAAAAAAAAAAAAAAAGTTAAGGGAGAAGAAGGAAGTGATGAATAAACAGACACAATGAAAAAATAAAAAAAATAAAAAAATAAAAGATGGGTTGGTTTGTTTACAATATAAGAAATGATAAAAGAAAAAGGTGGCGAGAGGTTGATATATTTATATAATAAATCATTGAGTTCATTGGAAGAAGATGACCTTGAAAACAACAAAATATCTCTGGTTGTTTATTGTTGCCATGCGCTTAAAATATATATTATTTTGGTTGTAAGATAAGTAAATTAATGGTTTTAAGTGTGACGCAGAAGAGAACCTTAATTTAAAATAATAATAATAATAATAATGATAATAATAATAATAATAATAATAAAATGAAAACTATGTGCTTCTTTATTTCATCACACACATGGTTTTCAAAGAAACCAATTCATTAATTACAAGAGCTCTCATTTTCTTTCATATTTAATGGAAATTGTGACATAAACTGAAACAATTTATTGTCTTGCAGAAAGTACATTATATGATAAGAATTTGCATTGTTCATTTACTCAAAAATTTATATTCAAGAATATGTAGATAAATGTGAAACTATTATTAAGAATATATATATATTATAAAAGAATTAGACAAAGTTCACTATCCTCCAAGAAAACAATTATTATCTTTTGTAAGTTAACGCTCATATTTAAAAAAAAATAAAACCTATATTTCACTTTAATATGTAGTAGCATAAAAATAAAAGTACTTTTAAATTACATATTTCAACTATTCTAAAAGTTTGTAAAAAAATATTTTTTTTAATAGATACGAGAATCATATGTTAATTAGGGTCCATGCACAACTAGAAATTCAGGTTTTGAGCCACAAACTCATATATCATAACTTTGGTAATGAAATTCCAGGACGAACATCTTTTCCTTAAACTATATATATATATATATATATATATATATATATATATATATTAATCAATTGATTTCTTTAATATTTTCAAAAAACAATATGTCCCATTTCCTTTCAGCCTGACCAAGAAGAATACATTAACAATAACAACACTGCCCCATAATGAAACAAGAAGAAGACAAACAAAAGCCACACCCAATCATCAAACTCCCCTTTCTCCATTACTCCTTCTTCTTCTTCTTCTTCACTGAATTTCATATATATCCTTCATATAATATATATATATATACACACACACACACACTATCCTTGCAACGAATCAACTACAAGAACACATGCTCTTCTGTTTGCATATATGCACATCAATAATTAATGATTCAAGGCTTCTGTTTTTATTCACAGACATACATGCATCTATGCCGACACAATGCATCTTTGAAGTTTTTATTTCTTTATTATTATTATTATTTTTTTCTTTTCATATAATTAATTATCTTTTTTTAAGAAAAAAAAAAACTCTTTGTTGTTTGTTGATATTTTTATTTGTGGAGTGGGTTAGCACCTCTTTGTTAAGGTGTATGGTCAGAGAGGAGGAGAGAAGCATGCGGTTGTTAGATCTTGACCATATGCATGCAATTTTATTTATTTATTTATTTATTTATTTATTTATTTATTTGATGGGTTTCATGGATTTTTATGGACCTTCTATGTAGTCCAAGGCCATTGGAATTAATACAGTATTCTAATCCTTGTTTTTTTTGGGCCATTGATGTTAAATGTTACATTACAAGTTTTTATTTTTGTGAAATTAAAACTAAAATTAAGAATTTAGAAAAAAAAAAAAAGGTCATTTATTTATTTAAAAATACAAGTAGTTGAAATGATGTAAAACACGGGGTAATGAGGAGAATATCTTATGCGATGGTGTACATCAAAGAATGATTAGGTTAAGAAAAAAAATTATTAATGAGTATATTTATGAGCTATTTAAATAATCCTTGTCATTTATTTGATTTTTGAAGTATTTAATTATTTGTATGTACAATTTTGCAAATAAGTTGATCGTTGTGGTATAAAATTAATAAAAACAACAACGTTTTCAGAGATATTTTTTGTGCTTTCAAGTGTATGTTAAGAATTTAAAAGTTCTAATATATTTGTTCCCCCATTTTAATAATGTATCATTATTATTACATTAAATTGATCAAATTAAGGTATATAAGTAATTTTAGACTTATATATATATATATATATATATATATATATATAACATGGAAAATTTTACTTTAAAATAAATCAATTTGCTAATAATATAAGTCTATATATAAATCAAATTAATTCAACTAGTGATGTCAAACATTGTCATCTAAATGGATTCCTAAAGGTGTGCTATGCATGATATCCAAGTATCTAACAAGTAAATTTAAATAAATTTATCTCCCTGGAATGCTCTTCATCATAAGTTCCTTGATGGGCTTTATAGAATTGAATTGTTTTACATTGACTACCAAAAACAACACTATCTAAATGGTCTCTTTTATAGTTTTCCAAGTTTGGTGCTAAATTTAAATAACACCTAATCCTGAGTTCAATTAGGTTTAATGAGACATATAACTAACAAAGTTTGGCTTCCTTCATTTCCATTGATGCAAATGTCTGCATGTATAATGATATATCCCAAACATGTTTTTATTGCTAAATACCCACCAAGTGATTAAAAACATTTGTAACAAAAGTAAATTAAAAATTAGGATATCAAAATATTAGGAGAAAATTGGCATTTTTTTCTTTAAGTAATCATAGTTTTAATTAATTTAATTTTTAAATTAATTAAATGAGCCAACGATTTTTTGATTTATTCGTATCGGGTTCCTTGCATGGGGTATTTGTGTTCTACCGAGAAAGAGGGTTCAAATCTTAACTTATGGAGAGTAAAAATACATGTGTATTGAGAGAATAACTTTACCTTTGTGCATATTTTTAACATAATTTATTTAAATTTTGTAAAAAAATAAAATAAAATAAAATGAGAACATGCATTCAACTTTTGAAGTTATCATCAAGTTGCGTTGAAGACTTTAATTTGAAGTTAATATTTCAAGTTTGAAAATATAGCCATGAACAAGTACAATAATTTGATAGGGTTGGTAATCTTTGATAGGGTTTGTTACGAGTTTAAGGAAAACCCTAAATTCAAACACACCTTTCACTAAATGGTACCTTAGGATGGAAAAAAAATACCAAACTATGACGGAATTGACCATTGGTCCAAATTGATTAAGATTACAAAGCAATGCACTGAAAAAAAAAAATAATGGTAATCAAGAGAAATATATAACTAATTATTACCAGCACAAATTGAATGTATACCACGATAAGAGTACTCTCAGCATTAGAGTCTTTTGTGCACAAATGATATATAATCAAATCCCCTGTGAAATATTTAAAAAACCGGTGTGCGCATCCTTATCGCCGGAAAATTAAAAAAATAAAGATCATGAAGTTTTATTTAAATTTTATTTATTCCATTTTATTGGTATCATAAAGTTTAGATGCCGTTTGTGAATCACATTGAATAAACTAGAAAAATATTTTTTTAAAAAAAAGAAAGAAGCCTGAAAGTTGTTTATGTCTTTGCAACTTGACTACCAAATCACATCCAGGACCATCTACAAGCATCTATCAACTTTGCATGAGGCCAACCTTAAAGAAAAATGTACATTTTTTTAATTAATTATGCATGCAAGATTTTTTTTCTTTTCTTCACATGTATATGCAAATAACTAATTGACATGAAATTTCATAATTGTATTTAATTTTTTTCTCAAAAATATACAAAATAAAAACTATCCAACCGAAACTAAAAAAGATTTCAATGACCTCTCTTCAATATATATATATATATATATATATATATATATATGAACATTCATGTCAACAGTAAACCTTAAAAAGCTGCCAATAACTGCAGACTTTTTAAATTTTTAACCTTCCTGACTTGACTCCAATGATTGAAGTTATTAATTATATCTAAAGAAGCCCTTAATCCACCTCAAAAAAAGTTACTAAACCAATGATGAAGAATACAACATATCATTTCCTTTTGCTAAATTATAATTAAATCCGCAGTATTGAACTTAAACAAATGCAAACAAGTGAAAGAGAGATTGGTCGAAAGCACCTCCCATCTCCCAATCCAATCAAATCAATAGTTGTAAATATAAATAATGAAGAATTATATATATATATATATATATATTTAACCTCCCCTGCCATGTGAGTGTCAACAGCAATCCAGAGGCACTGTTGTTCATACAATAATCTTTAAACTTCTTAACAACACTAATCATGGCTTCGACTTTCAACAAAACAAATAGTTTCATTCCCCCTTCCTTCTCTCTCTCTCTCTCTCTCTCTCTCTCTCTCTCTCTCTTTGTTTTGCAAAATGAAAGTTTTAATCTTTATCTCTTTTTAACAACCTTTACACCATTGCAAAGGTTCAAAAGCAAATGGGAAAGAGAGGAGGATAAGAGGAGAAAGAGGAACTCCGCTCTCTCTCTCTCTCTCTCTCTCTCTCTCGAGTTTGTCTTTCTAAATGCTCTCTTACTTTGTATTCATATTCATATATAAATCACCAAAAAAGGTCAACAATTACTTACTCTTCTTATTCTCCGTTCTTCTCTCCTAAAACTCGCATCTTGTTGCTTAGTTTTAGAGAAAGTTGGTTTCTTGGAGAGGTCTGACCGTCTGAGAGCTTGGCAATGGAAAAGGAGAGATTTTTCAGCTCGACGGCGATGAACTGGCAAAGGAGTGAAGCGACGGCGGGGGTGGAGATGAATTGCGGCGGTGGGGAGGAATTGCCGGCGTTTCTGAACATCAATTGGGATCAATCCGTGGAGCAGAGTGCAACGGCGCAGTTGGAGTCGGCGCTGAGCTCGATTGTCTCGTCGCCGTCGTCGTCGCACCCTCCGCCCGTGGCGACGGAGAGCGTTGTGATCCGCGAGCTTATCGGGAGGCTTGGGAGCATCTGCAACTCCGGCGAGATCTCGCCGCCGTCTCATCTCAATGCAAGCAATTGCAGCCACACTCCGTTGAGTTCCCCTCCGAAGCTCAACCTCTCGATGGCGGAGGGCCGGTTAGGAGTGCCGATACCCGGGAACTTGTTCCCACCGGCGAACTTCCCGCCGTTTGCCGCCGACCCAGGGTTCGCGGAGAGGGCAGCGAGGTACTCGTGCTTCAGCGGGAGGAACTACGCGACGCTCCCTGGAAGCCAATTCGGAATCCCGGAGGCCGGGAAGCTGTCTAGGGTTCCCGGCAGCCAATCACTGAAGGTTGATGTGCCGCCACTGGAGGTGGAGACGAGGTCGAAACTCGCCGGGAGGGTTTCAGGGCCTCCTACGCCGATGGAGACGGAGCTCAAGAGCTCCCAAGAGGCTTCGTCGGTCTCCGGCGAGAGCAATTCAAGGAAAAGGAAAGCAGCGTCCAAAGGCAAAGGAAAGGAGACTCCTTTATCCTCCAAGGTAACTAACTGAGGATTGAACCTTTTTGGTGTTGTTTTCTTCTTTGAAGTAATCAATGAATTCTCTGAATTATGATGAGGAAAAAGCTGAGAATTTGTCGGTCTTTAGGTGGCTGAGGAGGAGGAGGAGGATGGGAATGCAAAGAGATGTAAGCTGGGAGAGAACAATGGATCAGCCGAAAGGGATGGAGATGTCAAGCTGAAACTTGAACAGAATGATGCAACCAGTAATGGTAATGATAATGGTGGTCAGAAACAGGGCAAAGAGAGCAATGCCAAGCCACCGGAACCTCCGAAAGACTATATCCATGTTCGGGCCAGACGTGGACAAGCCACCGATAGCCATAGCCTTGCTGAGAGGGTGAGAAACAGAGCTCAAACTGTTCTCAAGTCCTTGAATTGTTTCTCAATTTTGCCTGTATGGTATGATCTTATCAGGTTAGAAGAGAGAAGATCAGTGAAAGGATGAAGTTCTTGCAGGATTTGGTGCCTGGATGCAATAAGGTAAGTAGTTTTTGTGATAAATTTGTGGTTCTTGTTGTTCAAGGAGTTGAATTTTGGTTGCAAAATTTGGAATTCAGGTTACCGGGAAAGCAGTAATGCTTGATGAAATCATAAACTATGTTCAGTCACTACAACGACAAGTTGAGGTTAGACTCACAGAAAGATGAAATCTTTGACAAGAGTTCTGAATTTATAGCAAAACTGACTTCTGTTTTTTTATGCGCATGTCTTGCAGTTTCTTTCAATGAAATTAGCAACTGTGAATCCTCGTCTTGAAATCAATGATGTGAGTTCCCTGAATTATCTCCAAGCTCTGCAATGGTTTTGATGGTGTATGTATTGAATTGGATTCTTCTTGGAAATTCAGATGCACCAAAATCGGGGTCCTTTGCAGCATTCTTTTTATCCAATAGAGTGTGTTCCGGGGGCCTTCCCGTATGCTTACCAGCCTCAACAGGAAGCTCCTCTTCAGAGTGTTGTTACCAATAATGCTCTTGAAGCTCATTGCTCCATGAATCCTTTGGATTCCGGCCTTCGTCGAAGTCTCAGCATGCAGCTACCACCCTCTGACGGCTTTGCAGATGCTGCTTCTCAGGTGGTTGACAATTATTTCATGGTAATTGAATTATGACGAATTAATTAATACTGATCAAGAAGGTGCCATGTTTTTCAGCTTTGCAATTTCTGGGAGGATGATCTCCAGAGTGTCGTTCAGATGGGATTTGGACAGAATCAAGATGATGCATTCTCTTCTCAGAACTTCCATGGTTTGTTGAATTGAAGAAAAACTAAATAAATAAAGAACACATTGTGAATTTAATTTCTGATGAAACAGGACTAATTGTATGTATCTGATGCAGGATCTCTGGCCACATCTCACATGAAAATTGAGCTCTGATTATTAGAACGCTAATCAGAGCATGAGAGGCAGGCCTTTGTACATACCGAAACATCGGTTCGAAGAAAAAATTTTCCTATTTCTTTTTTCATTTTTCCTCCCAGAAACACTTAAAATTCTTTTGAGAAATTCTCTCAACTATCATTGTACAATCCTGCTCGACTAATTGCGTCCAGTGGTGCTACTGACACCATATGTAAGATGCTGTAACATGTTGTGAGTGAAGAGAGAAGAGAATGTAACTTTGTATTCTATCAGCAGAATCCTTATTGTGAATTCATCCTTGCCATTTGTTTCAGAAATGACATAGTTGTAATTCTTTGAATGCATGCTGGAAATTGCCAGGAAAATTCACGGCCAATTGATGCCAAAATGAATGAAAAGAACAGCATCGAAACTGACATGGTTGGCATTTTTTTAGGCCAAATTGGAATCCAGTCTGGGGGAACTTTACAGTTCAGTTGATGAATACCATGAGTAATGCCACTGAGTGAGTCCAGAAGAGAGAGATTCCATCCAGCAGAGAGCATCTCCAGTTTCCATTCATCTTTCTGTCACCAATCATCAATGCCTCTATTTTTTTAATAACTTCAGTTGTAATCAAGAGCTTGGAATTTACATCTCATTGTATTTCTGACAAGAAATTCTTGTCTGATTCCTCTCTGAAATTTCTTCGATGTTAGGAGAGTTGTTATTGTTGCTGCAGTGAAGTATCATTAGCCTCACCAACCATTCATGATCACAGTGCTAAATAAGTATCCAATGCTTTCCAACTCTGATGCCTTATCTAATCAAGATCTTTGAGTGAGTGCTCAATCACTGTCCTAACGTCTAACTTTATTGGATTTTGGATGCATTGCTGCTATTCACTAAACAAGACTCACAAACCTCTACACATCTATCTGAACATGTACATTGAAGGAATTCAATGCCTGAATTATCGGAATATCACTTTAGATCTCTGCTTTTTCTTTTTGGTCTTTGGCTTCAACTTTTTCAAGTGAGAATTCAGAAAACAACAGATTGAGATTATAATATAAACAATGAAACGTCAAGGAATTGGGAAAACAAGTAGGATGGTGTAGGGATTCATGCCAGTACTTCTCAGAGATGGTTGAAGGTTGCATTCATGGCAGAGAGGACATGGCCCCTAAACAAGTGTCAAGTGGTGGTCTCACTAAGATTGTAGACTCAACAGAGTTTTGAGTCCTTTTTGTTAGGGTGAAGGACTGACTAGTCAACATAGGTGCAGGTGAACTGTCTGCATTAAGGCTCCCTATCGGTTGGAAAGGTGGGTCATCTGATTTGATCCAATCCTTTTGGGTTCCACCCGAAATGCACCAGCTTGGCCCGGCACCTCCACCCTTACGCCCGGCCCGTTTGTCCGATACTTGGTTTTGTTTTTCTGATATATTTTAAATTTGTTATTATGGGTTATTTATACTGCACAAACTCGGGCCCTGTTAGAACTACAGTCCGGAGTTGGGTCAGACCCAAGCTCCAGTGAGCCCATTTCCAGCCCTTCAAAACAAAGAAAGGGATTCGGAACCAGAATGAGATCACTGTGGATATTGTTAGGACCATTGCCTGTACTAGTGGACCCATGCATCCCACCAAGTGCTAGACAACCGCTTTAAACCGAGCGACATGAGAGACGAACATTTTACCTTATGCCTTTATTGCTCTTTCTTTATGACCTTCCAAAATCCAATTTAATTTTGTTGGATTTTTTTCCCCCCACTCTTTATGTTATTCTTCATTTGATTTTAATAGCATTAAAGAGTTATAATCTTTCCATTCTTAATTTTTCTTTGACATCTTGACATGTCAGAGCGAAAATTTCAATTGGATTTTAACATATGGTAAAAACTCACAGAATTCATTGATATGTATATATCCATATTTAAAATAATAAAAATATTATATAATTAGAACCTAATTAAATAAATAAATAAATAATCATGAAATAACATAAAAATAAAACTTTATAAAAAAGAGTCAGCTGGGTTTTAGCAAGAGTGATTGCGGGGACTCGGAAAAAAAGAGAGAAATTTCACTTCCTGAAATGAAAGAACTAATATAAGTTTTAACATTTTTAGTATTTATTTATCAGAAAATGAAGTGCTACTGAAATGAAATGAGAAAAAATAGATTTTTATAAAATAATTTATTTTTTTACTTTTGTGAAAAAAAAATCCTGAAATGTGTTTAATTAACACCATGAGTTCCACCCACCTCTATGGAGGGCAATGAACGGCCTGAGGGATGGAGATGAGGATTGGTGTTGAACATTACTGGCATGCACACCACGACGAAACCGGAATTGATCGAACGCGTCAAAATCACCGTTAAAACCGCTTAACGATTCGTGAGAGCACACATTAAAAAAACTTAAAATTGCTTCGAGATTCGTGCAAGCACTCATCAGGCACGTGTTCGTCATCCCCACTGCACTGACTCGTCACCACCGAGACACTCATCAGTCCTCGGCGGCACTCACGCACCAAAGAGAGAATGGCTTATTTTCTTGCCATGGCTCCCGCCTCACAGAGCTTCGGGATCTCCATACGAAGACGCTGCGCTCTTCTTGCCTTTATCGCTTCATCTGCGTTTTCCTTTTTCTCGTAGTCCTCATCATCGAGTTGATCGCCGGCCTTACTGGCTGGAACTTCAGCCTCTACTCTCAGTGGAGTGATGTTAGGGCGGAGTGCATGGTGCCTCCAGTGCAGTGTTGGCGGTTCTGTGCTTCGTGCTTTTCTTGTGGAATCGGGATCGGGCGGTTGTGTTGTCGAGGAGTGTTTGGATGAATATGGCGATGGAGGCTGGGAAAAAGAAAAACAGAGGACGTCGAACAGGGGAAGAGGCTATCTGTTTTTTTTTTTTTTTCATCACGGTTTTAAATTATCTTTATTTTGAAATAAAATTAGTATTTTTCATGTCGATTTCGAATATAATCGCTGTTTTGTTTGTGAATATTTTGTGGGGAAGTGGCCTACTTCCTGAATGCTCTGGAAGTGAAGTTATGAGAAATCAAGCATGAGACCTGCTGGGAAGTAGTCCAGTTCTCCTACCTGGTTACCGCAATGAAACACGTGTCACACCCTTTGGTGAAACAAGGATAGAATTGATTGATGGGTTGAAGATATGACTTGAAAGCAATGATTCCATGGAGAAAGAATTCTGATGCTAGTTTCATAATCTGCTGATTTTAGTTTATTTAGCAAACAATATTTAAAAAGTTTAAGGTGGTTCCACCTTAAGATTTTGTTTTTTTTTTTTTTTTTTGGTCGAAGAAGAACGAAACCCCTAATGGACCCGCTAAATTAAAACAGGGCGTGCGCATGCCCTCGACCGCGCCTGTGGAGCCACGCACACATGGGCGCCGGTACCACCCACGTTCGTGCTCATAATTCTCGGACATGCACCCTCACCCCGAAGATTCGAACTCTCGCCACTTGCGGCTCCTCGCTGGACCCAAACGCCATCAATTCCAAAGGTCGTTGACCTTAAGATCTTGTTTTACGAATGTCTATAGTTGCATATAGTTCATAGGGCTATTGGTTCTTCCCTCGCCCTTGCTTGTAACGTTTAATTGCTTACTTGCACTTATAAAATCTGGCACTTGTACATACAGAACCATGAATGTCCCTGATTTTCTTTGAGCAAACAGTCTCTTTTAATGTTGTAAAAGTAATGTATGACTCACATTTAACTGTATGGAATATTACCCTCCCCTCACAAAAGACCTTTATTTTTTGCTAAAGTAAAATTGGTTATGTTTTATTTCCGAATTTTTTAGATGGTGAATTGTGAATTAATAAAACATGAGTATCTTACATGAAGAGATGGACCCCTTTGACCAAAAATGCAGCCAAGACACTATATACATGCTTGGTAATAAAGCTTGTATCTTTTGGGCGTTGGCTTGCTCTGAATTCTCTGAATTATGATGAGAAAAAACCAAGAACTTGTTGATCTTTAGATGATTGAGCGTGACGATGAGAGCACAAGGAAATGCAAGTTATTAGAGCGCAATGGATTAGTGGAGAAGGATGAAGATGTGAAGCTGAAAGCTGAGCAGAATTATGGCAGTGATGCAACCAGTGATGGTAATGGTGGTGGTCAGAAACAAGGGAAAGAGGCCAATGTCAATCCACTGGAACCTTCAAAAGATGATATGCATGTCATGGATAGACGCCGACAAGCTACAAATCGGCATAAACTTGCAGAAAGGGTGAGAATAGTAATCAAGCTATTCTGATGTTCTTGAAATTTTTTTGTTTGTCCAAACACTGATTTGTGTAGTAAATTCTATCAGGTCAGATGAGAGAAGATCAGTGCAAGGATGAAGTTTTTACAGGATTTGGTGCTTGGATCCAATAAGGTAAACAGTATTTGTGATGAGTTTATAATTCTTGCTGTTCATGAAGTTGAAATTTTGGTGCAAATTTTGAAATTCAGGTCACTGGGAAAGCAACTACACGCTTGATGAAATCATAAACCATGTGCAGTCACTGCAGCGCCAAGTTAAGGCAGATTCATATAAAAATGAAACCTTTGAGAGACTTATGAATTTTTGTGCAAAACTAAGGTCTGTTTTTCTTGCATTTGTGGTGCAGTTTCTTTCCGTGAAATTAGGCACTGTGATTCCCCACCTTGGTTTTTTGATGTGAGTTTTTGGACACCACACAGAAGATGCATCATATTGCTGAGTATTTGGTATTCTATATAATCAGAATACTTGCTATGAATCCATGCAGGTGAGTTATCTGAAAAAAAGTGTAGCTAATTTTCTTTTGAATCAGCCCTGTCGAAATTTAGATTTTCAAGGTTTGTTTACGTATTTCTCATGCCTTTGGTTGTGTTGATTGAGATTGTGATTTTTACACTTATACATTTTGGATTTTTTTTTTCTTCTACAAATATGCCTGAGTTAGAAGTAAATTGTGCACCTATCCTTGTTTCATCTGAAGTTATTTCCTATAATTAAAATCAATTATTTACACTTATGTGTAGAGGTTTGTTTGTAAATTGAAACTTAATGGAGATAAATGTGTGCCCTCCAAATCAATTGTTTGTTGATTTTAATTATGTATTCTTATTTTTGGTGTTCATTCATTAGCTATTAGATTAGATTGTAAACTTCATCTTATAAAATAGATAATACTAGAAGAAGAGCTTGAAGAACCGCAAGGTGAGAAGGGTGTCCAGAAGAAAACAAAGGATATTGTAGTCTGGAAGTAGGCCAACAACTTTATGGTATTTTGGAGCGCGTAGTTGCTTATATTCTCTTGATCCGATTAAAAGTTGCAACATGTTCTAGTTTCACTTGAAACATAAAAGTAAAAAATAAAATAAAATTTTGCATCTTTCATCAGTGATCTTCAAATGAAAAGAGAAGGTAAATAAAATCTTATCTACTCCAAGAATTTCTTTTAGAATTATCACTAAAAATCTGAGTTTCTGACAACACACCCGGCACCAGTCAAAAATCCTTTAAAAAAACGTTTACTTTAGAAAGAAAGAGATCCCTTTCTTGGAGTCTCCTCAACGTACCTTGTCTTTATCCTTCTCTCTCCAATAGCCACCGAATGAACGCCACGTGGTGTGTTTTACTAGTCATTGAAACGTGTCTTCTTTTCATTAGCCCATAAGAAGCGTCCTGTGCTCCTGGGAACACAGGATCGGTAACGCGCTCGAGTTGTTGATCAACGGCGATTCTGACACGCGTCGCGATCATCGGCGAACACGAGGGAATTGCGTGGACGGTTAGGATTGAATCTCGAAGACCCTCGTCGCCGTTTTAGTTGGGTATAGGAGAAATGACATTGACGGTTTAAATCGGGAGCAGCTGCTCTGGCGATTTCGTCTAGGGTTTGCAATTTGATTGCTATTCCTGCTCGTTGTCTTTTGCGTTGATCGGCTTACTCTCCCTTCCGGGGAGTCGCTGAGCTTTGGCGGTCAGGTTGATGTCTGGATTGGTCTCTGTCGTTGAGGATTGGGATCAGTCCGGGGAGATATGATGCTTTTGTTGCAGGGTGATGGGCGGGGAGCCACAGCAGCAACAGCAAGCTGGTGCTGCGGCGGCTGCGGCGGCGGCTGCTGCTGCTGCTGCTGCTCCGATGATGTTCGGGCCAGGTGGAGTTGGGAATCTAGGGTTTCTCGCGGGGCCTTCTGGTGGTTCGGATCCGGAGGAGGCGGGGTATCTGCTTCCACCGTTGGATGCCTCCGCGGACGTCAAGCCCTTGCAGCCTGTGAAGTCCATTGAAGGTTTATGCTTGCTTGGTTTTTTTTAATACACTTATATATTTTTTTCACTTTTCCCAAGTTGCCTAAAGTTTGAGTTTTTGTGCATCTGTTTTCTTATTATTTCTTATATTGCATTGCGATCCACAATTGTCAGTCACAGAAGAGTCTGATAGGGTACCACGATTGTGATTTTCAATGGTGTTCCTGGCTTTATGCTCTTCGATGTATGGGTGAATTTTGTAAGTTTGCCTTTTGATTTTGGAAATCTATATTTTTTTTGGTCATTGGTCACTGGAAATTGATGTCTTAGGTGACTGAAATGTCAAAGTGGTTTAATGTTTGAGAAAGAAAATTGTCATATTTTACCAGCAAAGTTCAACTAGTTGGCTCAGATCTAGTTGTTGAAAGGGTTTTCAAAAATTTGATTTTCATTGACTCAAGATTTTCCCTTTTCCACCATTAATTCTCTTTTTGTTTGTGGTGTTTGTGTTTTAAAAGGATTGTTTTACAAATTTTGCTTTCAATCAGTAAGTTGTAGGAAATGATAACCAGTTAAGTAATGGTATTGATCGGATGTGGGTATTTAATCTGAAATGTATTATTGCTTCAATAGAGTAGATATTCAGATTACAGAACCAAGCTTTTCAATACTCTTTGTTTTGGCAGAGACTGTTTGTTTTCCTGTGTTTCTGATGGGTTTTTTTTTACGCTGAAGTTGATGGAGATGTTTACTTGAGCATTGCACATCAGTTGTATAAAGCTGGAAACTACCAACAAGCTTTGGAGCACTGCAAAGCGATTTATGAGAAAAAACCACGACGGACTGATGTTCTCCTTCTTATCGGAGCAATTTATTTCCAGGTTGTTCAGCAACTACAATATATATACATATATAGAATGTTTATGTATTTTGATTGAGATTCTTTTGGCTTTTGGAAGTGCTAGGGTGTATGTGAATTATTGTTCAAAATCTTATTATGATGCATTCTTCATGTTGGGATTCTCTTCTTATTTGGTTAACCTACGTGAACTGAATAAGAGCTGTATTTTTCTTTTTCTTCCTTCAGTTCCGTGATTATGATATGTGTATTGCGAAAAATGAGGAAGCTCTTTCCATTGATCCCCACTTTGCAGAGTGCTATGGCAACATGGCAAATGCTTGGAAAGTAAGTCTTTTCTTTTAAGAGAATTTGAAACATATGTCAGTGATCATCAAGTAGTGGATGAATTGCCGGGCCAGGAAAAACAATTCAACTGTTTTCTTGAAAACTGTAATTGTGTTTGATTACCTAGATAAGTGTATGTTTTTCATCTTTTACCCTTTTTTGGCTGCAGGAGAAAGGCAATATTGATCTTGCTATTCGTTATTATTTGTTTGCTATAGAGGTATGTATAGAAATTGTTGGCAATTTTTTTTTTTTTGTTGCTGGAGAAAGCCACTAGGGAAATTATTCTGTTTTCTCAATTATGAGTATTATTTTTGTTTGTATTTTTGTGGTTGTAAGTTGTAAAGGCTGTTTATTAATCTTTACATATTGTTATTTGTCCTTTTCCACGAATGTTCATATCATTTTCTGATAGTTATGTGATTTCTTAATGACAAAATTATTTTTCATCATGTTGTCCTTGTTGGACATCTATTTGCATTTATATGGCAATCATGGTGAATATGTATGTGTATCATAGTTGGAAATTGAATGGAGTGGAGTGCCTTTTTTCTGCAGACTTATTTAACCCTCGAAATCTAGTTTGTTTGCATTTCATTTGACATATTTTAAACAGAAAATGTTTAAATTGTGTTCGCTGGCACATCACAAAAATCATTGGACATAGATTGTTTTTTCTGATTTTTTCTTCAAATTCTGAACGTGTGGTTGGGGTTCCTTTTATCCTTTGTTAACTGCGGTGTCCCTTTTCTTTTTGCCAAAAAACTTGCACTGCTTCACATGGAATTTTCTTACCATACTATTATATTCTCTGCTTAAATTGGTGCTTAGCTAAACAGATAGCTCGAGTTAATTTGGATCTGTTTAAATCTGATGTATAGATTGTTACTCTTTATCGACTTCTTTAAAATTCTATAGAAATCTGTTATAATGTCCTAGAAAAATAAATATTGGGTGTATTTCTTGTCCATGTGCCAATGTTTAATGCTTTTTAAGTCCTGTCCCATACATTTTTTGTGTCCCACACTGTTCCTGGTACACCTTTCGTATAAAGCTAGCAGAGTAATAATTGTATATGCCACGCAGTATTGGTTGATTTGTGGTAGCAATTTACATATGGATTGTTTGCATCTGCTAATTATAGAAATGGCAATATATTGGAGTGAGGATCTGTTTGATTATTATTTATAGTGAAATGAAGCAAAATTATGAGTGGGGAAAGAGGACTTTGAATTTTTCACTTCATATGAATTGTTACAACACAGTGTTATATAGTTTGACTTGGATTCTTAGATCTATGTCAGTTCTAGAATGGCCTGCCTGGCATGAGTGCAAGCTAGAACATAAAGAGGATCAAGGTTTTTAGGTGGTTCAAAGGACTTGCAGTTACCATTTTTCACCATTGGGATCCCTCCTGAAAGTAAGACACTAAGAAAAAAAAGGTGTATTTTCATAAAACATGACATCTGTAGCGACGTAAAATTTTTTGGATGAAGAGTTATAACACTTGTATCCCTTTTGTGTGAACGAGTAACCAAGAAAGACACATTTGATGGGTCGGGGGTTCAACTTGCTTTTAGGTTGGCCGTAGATGTTAATGAAGACAAAGCATCCAAATACCCTAGGTTTGAGGCCATTAGAGATTCTGAAATGAGGGAAAAACTTATTAAGGATCTCTATATTGCACTTGTTGTCTACCACATGTGGGGGTATTTATCATGTTTTTGCAATAAGAATAGTATCTCCCCGATAGGACTTAGGAAGGTTCTTCCGAAAGAGTAAAAAGGCGGTGTGATGCTGAGTAAAGCCGATTTTTCCTTTCACTTTACACATTTTGTTGAGGTGTGGTAATGCATAATTAGTCATGGTTGACGCCCTGTGATTGAAAGTAAGGGGGCAAAATCTGGTTGGAGTAATCTCTTTCATTTTTTGTCCGAAAACCTTTTATTTTAACCACAAATATGCCACTTTAAATTAAATGAAAAGGATGAGACCTTCTTTTATTGTTAATAAGGAAAGAAAAACACATGATTATGTTTCGCCAACTCACAAATATCACGATGGAACTTTGAAATATCTAACCTTGGAATAAATGGGAAATATGATTTTTGAAACCCTAAAACATAAACAGCCTAGTTGTATTTGATACAGTCAAATGACATCTTTATTTGAGCAATAGAGAAAAAACAAAGATCAATTGCTCACACATTTCTTGGATGATTCAATGTAGTGAATGCTATATCTTTCTTTAGCAATCCTAATTCTCCTTCATTGATCCTGAAAAACATAGTAAGCAGGGAAACAAATAGCATTATATTTAAAATCATGAGTGTGCATGTGAATGGAAACAGGGTTGACTGACAATGTTGGTAGATGGAATACATTTTTGAGAATAAGTGTGATATATATTTTTGAACCCTGCAATAGTAGTTAAAGAGTCAATGACCACTATAATTTTTTATGTTACTCAGACATGGTGTCTATGTGTGACAGAGTTGTGTTGTGGGGTTTTGAATTTTTTTTTTTTTGTTGTATTTACTATACTTTTGGAATGCAAAACTGTGTGCTAATTTCTGTTGAGGTTGATTCTTTCACAATAGTTTGCTTTCGTTTTTCTAATTGCCATTTACTCTTTATCTTTTTGTAGCTTCGCCCTAATTTCTGTGATGCATGGTCAAATCTTGCTAGTGCGTACACTAAGAAAGGAAGACTTAATGAGGCAGCTCAATGTTGTCGCCAAGCTCTTGCTTTGAATCCTTGTTTGGTAAGGGGCACTTTTTTTTTTTGGCTATTTTTAATGTATTATGGGTTTAATTATTATAATTACTGTACTAACATCTCTCTTTAATGCCATCTAGGTTGATGCCCACAGTAACCTCGGCAATTTGTTAAAAGCTCAAGGTTTAGTTCAAGACGTAAGCTAAAATGAATACCATTTTGTTTCTGTCCTACATCTGATTAGATACTCCTTGTTTATTAGCTTCCTATGCGCGCCCTCTTGATTCTGTTTCTGCTAGTGTTTTAGAGTAAGTTTTGTCTGGTGGAATTTGGTCATAGAAAAGATTTTCTGTCATTGCTGACAAATCCTGATCAACAGTATTGGGGATGAGTCAATCCTTTTACTAATTGTAAATTTGCTAGTAAGTTGTGGGAAATTTTAATTTATTGAAGTAAAAGCTCAAGCATCCAGAACAATCTGGATGTTGCACAAAGTTTTAATGGTTAGTCTAAACTCTGAACACAAGAAAAATGCCAATTTTGAACTGGAGACCTTCCCTCATCTTTGCATTATATTCAACATTTTGATATTTTGTAGATGCGGCCTAGTAATACATAATAAGAATATGGTCTTTCACGCCAGTTGCATGGTTGCTGCAAATAGTCTTGGGATATCATTTTTTTGTATGCATCCTCTTGCTGCTGCTTCCAAATGTTTAATGAGTCTATGCACCACAGTAAGGAATTTACTTTGTTTTTGTTGGACTTTTACATAAAAGTACCATAATAATTTGTCACACTGTAAATCCTTGGTAATCTTAAAATTTTTAGTTTTGGTTAGTATTAATTAAGCCAAAGTTTGGTCCACTCAAAATAAAGTTTTCCTAACAAAACAATTTAATACAACCAAACTTTAGTCCCACTGTCTCCATTCCTGACTAAACACACCTTATTGGCAATGTTGGATTTACATAAGTTTTTGTTAGTTAATATAATCTGCTCAAATGTAATTAACATAATACTATATTGCTGTTCTGTTCGTTGCACAAGGTCCTGTTTTTTGGACCAAGTAATTACTGGATGATGTGGATAACATGGATTGTCTATGCAGGCTTATAACTGTTACATTGAAGCTTTGCGCATACAACCTACATTTGCAATTGCTTGGTCCAATCTAGCTGGGCTCTTCATGGAGGCAGGAGATCTTCCCAGGGCCCTTGTGTATTATAAGGTACATTTTATGGTCCCATTGTCCTACTGTCTTATCATCTTGTTTAGGTGTGGAATGGTCAACCCTGCTTGGGAATTAACTATCCTTAAAATGGTTTAATAAATTTGGCAGAACAGCAGTGCCTAAGAACTTTGTGCAGAGCTCGACTCAAATCTGTAATATTAGCGTTGTAGTTCCATATTATGTGAAGGAGATTGGAACAATCTCTGAATTGTATGGTATAACTGTGTGTGTGTGTGTGTGTGTGTGTGTGTGTCATTAGATATTTATCACAAATGTGAATATATTATTTAAAAAGAGATGGGATTCCTGGCAACAGCATTCAGCAAGGAAGAAAGTTTGGGTTCATAGCCCATTTCTTTTGTATTATTCTTTCCATTGGAAGAATTCCTTTTATGATTGTGACATGCTTTTTGTCAGTGGGGAACTATTAGGATGATTGTTATATTTAAATTGATGTATGGTGTCTAAACTAAAAGTCAAAAATGCAGTCTTCTAGGTTAATGATTTTGTTTGTTTATCTTGTGAAGTGCTACCCGGCCCTTTCCCTTTTTCATAAGGATAATGTTGTCTAGACATACAAGCGGAAAATTGATTTGTATGTTAAATTGTCATCTTTGTCATCTACTCTTCCTCTTGATGGACTAGATTTCATTCTTTACATCTTAGCGTCTATGTTTTAATGATGCAGGAAGCAGTTAAGCATAAGCCAACCTTTGCTGATGCCTACCTGAACCAAGGGCACATTTACAAGGTAAGTGTTCATGAACTGTGACAATAAGCTCTGGTGACAACATCTGCCGGAGAGGCTTCTGGAGTACAGATATTTCTTTTGGCTTTTCCAGGCTATGGGAATGCCTCAAGAGGCCATTATTTGCTATCAACGTGCACTCCAGGCTCGTACAGATTATAGCATGGCTTACGGTGAGTTTTGTAGGTTGTTCACAGTAGAATTTCAGTGGTGTATGCATTAGTTATGAACATGTTGTTAACAGTTAATAATCAAGAGTTTATTTTGAAAATACATCGAGTTTCTTGAATTATATTCTTTTAGGGTGAGAGATTTTGCACAAGTTCAGATTGTGAACTATTGTTTTCTTAGTAGCTTCCGCCCCTTTTGAAGCAATACCTCTCAGTGTATCACCTGCTGAATAATTTTGCAGATGTTAATTTCATTACTGAAGGCCATAGTTTGTTGGTTGATAGGATGAAAACTGTAACAGCTTACATGTTCACGTCGAAATTCAAGTGTGTTGTTCTTTAGATAAAATATGTGTTTCTGTAGTAGTTTATAAAGGTGGAGGTGGAGATGCTCCATGGGTACCTTGTTACACTTGATTAGTCTATAATATCAAGGAAATAGAAATGGCTGTCTGTCCAAAAAGTGAAGTGTGTTGGTTTTGCAGGAAGCCTTGGTACCACATACTATGAACAAGGGCAACTTGACCTGGCTATTCTTCACTTCAAGCAAGCAATTGCCTGTGATTCGGGATTTGTGGAGGCGTACAACAATCTGGGTAATGTTGCTTCATTTTTATTGTAAAATTTTAGTTCGGAGTTCTCTGTCTTTTGCTATTTGGGGGAGAGGCATTCCACTCTGAAGAAATTGTTCGACATTATGTTCCTTTCCTTGTCTGAAGGGAAATGCTTTGAAAGATGCTGGCAAAGTGGAAGAGGCTATTAATTGTTATAGAGTAAGCCAACTTGTGCTTATGTTCTGACCACTAAAAAAGTTAATTGTTTATGCTGTAACAATTTTCTTTTCTTTTGCATATAGTCTTGTCTTGCTTTTCAACCTAACCACCCACAAGCTCTTACAAACCTCGGGAATGTATATATGGAATGGTGTGAGCTTCAAAAGATGGTCTGATATTTTGTGTATCGGGTGCTGTGCTTTTTATGTTTGTTGCATTCACTTTTATTTACTTGTGCATGCAGGAACATGATGAGTGCTGCCCCACCTTTTATAAGGCCACACTATCTGTAACTACTGGGTTATCTGCCCCTTACAGTAATTTAGCATTAATATACCAAACAACAGGTTCAATGTCTTCTCTTCTTCTATATATCTAGAACTATCTCTAGATGTCACTATTATCTTTAAGCTTCTGAAGATTTAAATATGAATGATGCTTTCTAAACGCTGGTTTGATTTATTTTACTATGGGAAACTATAGTGAGGCCATAGCTTGCTATAATGAAGTGCTTCGAATAGATCCATTGGCTGCGGATGGGCTTGTGAATAGAGAGCACATTCAAGGAGATGGGTAGAGTAAGTGAAGCAATTCAGGATTATCTTAGGCTGCTGTAACTGTGCGGCCAACTATGGCTGAAGCTCATGCAAATTTGGCTTCAGCTTACAAGGACAGGTAATATTCTCTCACATTCAACTTATATTCATTTGATACATGTTTACAGTTTTTCCCCCTCTTTCCTTGTTTTGCATTGGTCAATTTTTTTTGATGGGTGATTTGCAGTGGTCATGTGGAAGCAGCAATAAAGAGTTATAAGCAAGCACTGTTATTACGGCCAGGCTTCCCAAGCAACTTGTAATCTTCTGCATACCTTACAGGTAAAACAAATTGTTTTTATGAGGTTTGGGCCCCTGCAAATTTTCAATTTCAGAAGGCCCAAAGAAGAAAGGAAAGGAGTTATGTTATTCTATATTACATTTCTAAGTCATTTCTCCAAATGTAACCTTGATGATGTTATTAGGGCGTTTGCAAACTAAGATTTTGAATTGGTAGAAGCTTTGATTTTTATTTATTTCGTTAGACATCAGCATCTGCCTAAAATAAACTTATTTTGGCCTATGGCACCTCATCCCCATGACTTGGTCATTCATGAACTTGAGGCAGTGTACTTGTTTATGTAAGAAAGGTGTTTTGAAGCTTCACTAATTTTGCTAGTGTGAAAATGCTGATATTTATTCAGC